>VOPJ01001078.1:0-145367 GCA_014673585.1 Semibalanus balanoides
CAACAACGCAAAACCACGCTGGAAAATCCTGTATTATCAAAAACATTCTGAAAAGGCAGTACGTTGACCCATTCGAGTTTATTTATTTTTATTCGGCATTGTTCATTGTTATATTTCTAGGACAGCACTGCATGCCGAATTGCTTGGCAAAAACAACAGTAACAATGACCAAATGGCACTGTCCAATCGCCACATGCTACCTACCCCAGGTCAGTGGCATAATGGATCCGCTGTTCACAAAACACTGAGCTATAAGGCACCATATATTCCCCGAACATTACCTTAAACAGGTGGACATTTGTGATTTATTTGTGTATTTTACTCCGAGAATATAGTGAAAAATAAACTTGAGAACGCTACATAAGTCGGAACAGAAACAACATTTGAAGAGCGAGTTACCATGTCACTGGGGTGAAAATGTCCCGTGGCTTAACTCTCACGCTATGGTGTGCACTGTACACTGTGCATATATGGTAGCAGCGAACAGAAATCTTGCCAAAAGTCCGTATCCATGACAGGTAACATTAATAACATATGCATCATATTGACTTGGCTGCTCCACAAGAAGTACCGACAAAACAGAGTTTAACTAACTGCACTCTGCATAACAAGTGAACAACAAATCGAGCCAACATCTTATTCCAGCAAACGAACACCAAGGCATGACAGAACCAGTTCAAAATGATTATCTAAAAAATGATGCTCCTTAGAAATTTTTGATGATTTATTTTGATGCATTGCAAACTCACATTTGTGCAAAGCTGTTAGCGAATAATGCCAGCTGTTGATACTGGGATAACTTGATTTTCGTGTGATGTTAAAAATACTTGGTGGGCGCTGGTCAGCAACGTGTCAAGGTTGTGGGACAGGGCGGAAAATTTCCTTTGATTAGCCATCTTGATTTGTTGCCAAGAAGTCGTTATCTAAAAATGTGGTATTCAAAGCATTCACAGAGCTAAATAAAAACTTGCGCAGATTGACGAACAAGATACTGTCCTCCAGCATGTCCGCCAGTTGTATGTATCGCACGAAATGATGATGGATAATTCAGGTACATCGAACATGTACACAGTGGGATGGCCTTTCACCCAGGCCAGCAGTGGTGGAAACAGGCCTTTATTGATCGGTGTTGAAAGCTGCGTCTCAGTTCGGCAACCGATCGCAGCCAATGTAATTATTTTGCCGTTTCACCAAGTGTGCCGGTTAATACAAAACAGCATTCACTTTTTCAGGAAAACCTCTTGCAGTGTACATAGGAAAGTCAAATAATTAGATGTGAAATCCAGACATGCTCTGTAGCATGTCATAAACATGCATTGGAAGCGGAGCATCCCTCCAGTTTTATTTCATCCACCATCATTTATATTATACAATAGAAGGATAACTTTATATAATATAATTATAGCTATACAATACATCAAGTAAGACGCCTTAATCAGCGAAGGACAAGCGAGGCCGTAGAAACTTCTGCTTCTGCGGTGTCCAAGTTGCTGGACCTGACGCGGCACGTGTCACGCGCCATGCTGACCCCTCACGTGAGACGAAACATGTCAATAGCATAATGCGATTGAATGGGGCTATCAGACGGCAAAGACCGCTTGTCAATTGGATGCGGGATTCCAAAGATATAATTGCTTCTGAAAAGCGTTATGGTCAGATCAGGTAGGGTCGGTCGGGTCAGGTCGGGTCGGCCGCTGATATGCGAGAAAATCCGGCATTCAGTGAGGACTCGCTGCGCACTTCGCGCTCGCTCGTAATGAGAGTCAAAACCTTGCTTAACCGTCCGTAACAATCCTTATTTCCTCAACCGTCTCATATTACGCATATAGACACTAATAAAGTAAAACCCATCCACCTTAACATAACTTACTGCACTCGTAACGCATTTCGCGCTTGGCTTTCAATAAGGTAGGTTACACCACAATCCACATAAAGGGTGGAACATAACAAACTGTCCTTTCAATTTCTGCATATAATTTGATATTAACACTAATGCCCATTGCTTTTATCAGCCTAGCTCTCTTCAAAATTGAATTCTGTACTAACAGGTATGTAAGATGTTTAATTTATGGAAACAATTATAGGAATCGCAAATGCGAGTGAATTTAGACCAGCAGTTATATTTCATGTTTTACGCGCGGCTATAATTCAGTCAGCGTAGTCCTTTTTGAGGACCTGTGGAGCCTTAATACGGATCACAGCGCGGAGCCGACTGGGGATTGACACGATCAGGCGCTGGTACAGAGCCTTGACTTGCTGCGGTGTCAATTTATGAAAATGATTGGGAGCCCTAATGCTAACTTAATAGATTTTAACTCCATTCTTACCATGCAACGCCTTAGGCCTAATGTTGAAATTTGAAATCATGGGGGGGGGGGGCAATAGTATACAAATTGACACTGGTGTTACTTTGTCCTGTCTTCAAACAGGCCCGGTTGATTGCAGCTCTCAGCTGTCGTTTGGTGAGTAGGTTGTCCGTGTTCACAGCACATCTTTCACGACCGCTCATACATTCTCTATGGGCCAAACATCGACCATCCTTTTCCCTTGTTTCTCGAACGCGGGATTCGTCGAGAAGAAGTCTTCTCCGCCGCGTCCAGGGATACCTACAGGGCAGTTTTGCAACATTGCACGTGGTAGCATGACCTTGACCTCAGGGCTCCACCAGGTCAACGTACACGACGGTGTTCACACTTGGCCCATATGTAGAGCATGTGTGGGCGATCATGAAACATGCTGTGAACGCATAAACCACACAAACCAAGTGGCAGCTGAGAGAGCTGCAATCAACCGGCCTGCATGAAGATACGACAAAACAAGGCTCTGTGCCAGCGTCTGATCGGGTCAATCCCCGATCAACTCTGCGCTGTTATCCGGAGTAAAGCTCCGCAGGTCCGCAAAGAGGACTACGCTGGCTGAATAGCCACGCGTAAAGCATGAAATATAACTGCTCGTCCAAATTCACTCGCAAGTCGCAGTTATAATTCCTTTTATTGTTTCAATAATTGAAACATACCAGAGTATACATAATGTAATTCTAAACAGATCAGTGTTGATAAAAGCAACCCAAATTATCATTAATATCAAATGATATGCAACAATTAAAACGGATGTTTTTATATTTCACCCTTTAGCTATCCAAAAGCGAGTTTCCGGAGGCCCCGTTCTATGAGCTCAATAGCTCCTTCGGGCGGCATGCCTACCAAACAGATACCCCGTACCAGTCTACGGGTTTTAAAATTCCAAAACTTGCTAAGCTTTCAGAAGGACTATTCGTACGTATTGACGCGGGTGTTAAGCCAAGATCTCCAAGAGTTGTTAACGTATGCATTATGCAAACCTAGTAAACCCAAATGTTATTAGTCTGCAAATATGGCATCCAACATTTTACGCGTATTTAATCACGGTATCAGAACCAGGCTACCAATCAGCTACCGAATCAAAACGTCGCGACCAGGTGCATTAAGTGAAGAAGCTTGTTATACCTCTTTGTTTTTCCGTTTATTGAAACTTGCTCAATACAGTTTTCCGTATAGTAATTGTGTTGCCTTGATTTGTCTTTGGACACCATAGCAATGGTGTCAAAGATTAATGAAATTAAATAAGGTGAAAGAACTAAAACGGTGAAACAATCCTTTTGAGAGTGAGCATTGAACTACTAACAATAGCTCTTTTTAACAAATGTACAGTAAATGTCTCGTGTTGCATGCATAAACTGGTCAAAAGCAACGTATATTTGTGCCAGCAAAAAGTGTTTACTTTGCATGCAACAGTATTGTTCAGACGGAGTGAGTGAGACCGCGAAGCGGTCGAACGAACGTAGTCTAAAGCCGCCTTCACACCGGACGCGGACTACGCGTCCACATGCGGACTCCGCGTCCCAACGCGTAAACGCTGCAATACTTATGTGATTTGCAAGGTCACTGCGATGACCTGAGGTCACCAGTTTCAGTACGGCTGATGAAATCGTGTGCACTGAAATTAGAGATTTGGTGCTTACGCATGCGGCGGCGCAAAATCGTCCGCAGTTGCTAGAGATTACTCCATGTAGCTCGCAATAGAACTTTACAAACCGACGTTTGAAGCAGCAAAATGGATCATCAGCAAACGGCTGGGAGCCGAGTTGTCGCTTGCTCGACCGTAGTAACAGCACCACGAATCATTCAGTGCACACGATTTCATCAGCACACACGTATTGAAACTGGCAATGACCATCGACGAGTCAGCAATGTGAGAACCTTGTAAATCAAATAAGGTATTGCAGCGTTTACGGCGTGGGTCAGGATGTCTGCTGCTGAAACCATAAATCCGCTCGGCGTGGCAAACACTGAGGCGGGCCGAAGGGGAACAATCAGCCAGTCTTGCCATGCTTCGGGCCGAGTTAGTGTCCGCCGCCTCTATGGTATTAGTTTGGCTAGACGATCCGCAGGCCATAATCCTGGCTGCCCTTTGGAATCCGGCGGATCAGCAGGGCGTGCCTGCCTTCAGGCTGCTAGCGTCAGCCCAGGTCGACCCAAACGCCTGGGGTCATCAGGTGCGGGTGACGTTTGTGAAGCCTGAGGCACGGGACTCGTCTCTCTCTGCGTCGGGGTGTGGGAGCTGCGGTGGGTGCAATCTGAAACACCCAAGCAGTTCAGCACGTCTGCTTGTATCTCTATTGATTCGTAACGAGCACGTCAGGTTCCAGTTGCGGTTGCAGACGCTGCATCGATGTTATCTCTTCCGCTTGTTGGCGGTGCCGAGTATGCGGGGGCAACACAGGAGCATATTGAGCGTGGCGACGGCGGAGGCGCTCATGCCGCGGTGACTGCGGCGACGGCTCAGCCCGCGTGACTGTGGCGCACGGCGAAGGCTCAGCACCGCGGTGACTGGGGCGCGACCGGCCGAGGCTCCACCCGCCGGTGGAACTGCGTGGACGGCGAAGGCTCAGCCGCGGTGACTGCGGCGACGGCGATAGGCTTAGGCCGCGGGTGACTGCGACGACCGGCGAAGGCTAGCCCGGCGGTGACCTGCGGTGACGGCGAACTCAGCCCCGTGGACCTGCGGTTACGCGAAGGCTCAGCCCGCGTGACTGCGGCTGACGGCGAAGAGCTCAGCTCCGCGGTTGGACTGCGGTGACGGCGACCGGCTCAAGCACCGCGGTGACTGCGATGTACGGCGAGAGGCTAGCACACAGCGGTTACTTGCGAGGTGAGGCGTCGGCTCAGCCCGCGGAGTGGGACTGCGGTGACGGCGACGGCTCACCCGCGGGACTAGCGGTGACGGCGAAGGCCAGCCCTCCGCGGTGACTGCGTGACGGCGAAGGCTCAGCCCGCGGTGACTGCGTGACGGCGAAGGCTCAGCCCGCGTACTGCGTGACGGCGACGGCTCAGCCCGCGGTGACTGCCGGTGAACGCGAAGGCCAGCCGCGCTGACTGCGGTGAACGGCGACGGGCTCAGCCCGCGTGACATGGGTGAATCGGCGAAGCGCAGGCCGCGGTAAATGCGGACGAAAACTTATTCCATCCATTATTTTGAATGTGGAATTATGGGGTTGTGTTAGTCCATCCTTAGCTAATATTTCGCCATCAAACAATAGATCGAGGCTTTTTAACGCTAGGATATTACATATATGATAAAATGTTGGGAACTGAACTGGTTGTCCGAATAATTATATTTTGACAAGTGCCTCGCTAACAATGTCACACGTGTTTTTAAGTCAAAAATATGTTGTGGTTCGTATGCCAAACCTACTGTCGGAGACACAAAATTCTTTTTGCAAAAAAAGTATCACCAATCTACTTTTTTCCGTTAGATGCATGCACCACGTTCTTTCTTATATTACGGCCACCGACACTACAATTGAATGATCTTCTATGTAAACACATGTCCCGCTTTACACATTGACGAAAAAACCGAGTTAAACACCCCAAAAACGCGGAGCTGGCTTAAAGCCATCTCGTCGCCGGTGCGCCAACCCGGCGCACCAGGTTGCTGTCCTAGCGGTCCTAGCGGTATAGTCGCGTAAGAAAACCGTCAGTTCTCAGAAAAGCGCGTTAGCGGTTTTGGGAACTAAGGTTTATACTGGGGCGTCTCATGTGTAGCGACTTTGTATGTCTGTTTGTCTGTCTGCTTGTCTGTTTGTGAGTTTACAGACTTGCAGTCACTGCGCAGCGACGAAGGGGCGCAGCGACTCGCCGTCTTCACCGCCGGGTGCGGCAAAGCGGGGGAAAGACGATGGCGTCGGTCGCCGGCCGATCGGCGCCACGTGGCACGTGCCACGTGCCGCCCCTTCGGCGGAGCCCAGGAGGTTCTGGCGGAGCCCAGGAGGTTCTACTCTTGGTTTAGCCCAATTAGTGGCAGGCTTGACCTTATCCTCAAATTATTCGAAAATTAAATCAAAGCCGAAATGATTTCGGTGAAGGTTCTAGGTTATTACCGAAATCATGTTAGCTTTGATTTAATTTTCGAATAATTTGAGGATAAGGTCAAGCAATGCTAATATCAATTTCAAGGTCCACCTCATGCCTGGCTAGGGCCCTCTGACCGTGATAGCACCCCTAATTATCTGTGTTTTAAATCTGCACCTATGGTCATATAATTGTTTTAAAAAAAAACGTCGCCTCGCCACGATCTGGAAATGACCAGGGACAATGGAGGAACACGCGTACTTGGGATCATATAAGGGGAGGCTGAAAATTTATAGGAGCAATGACCCTAGTATCTCAAGACATGGTGGAAACGAAAATGCCAACAATATTGGCATGCATTGCTTTCACACATACAGCGCATTCCAGTTCTAATAAAAATACGAGTGGAATTATTCCATCTGCAGCACAGTGACGGTCCTGACTGGTAGCCCTCCGGTGACCTATTTCTTGCCATACCAAGCTGTAGCGCCGCGCACACTGGCGTAGTTGGCCGGCGGCCGGTGCTCGTTCAGGTACCGCAGCTGCAGCTCGAGCTGCGACGGGCCGCTCGCGCCGGGTGCGCGGAGCTGCGGCAGCCGGCGGGCCACCTGCGCCGCCGGTACTGCCGACGGGGGCGAGACCAGCAGCTCTACCAGCACCTGGTGCACCAGTTTGTACTGGGGCAGGTTGGCGCACAGGTTGGCGCGCTGCTGGCGGATTATAGCCAGGTGGGAGAACACGTCCACCGCCTGCTACGGGATGGCCCATCTGGTACATGGTGTCGATCAGGATCGCAGTGCCGGTCCGACCCACGCCGGCACTGCAACAATACAGCAACGTTACTGGGACAGAGTCATGCATCTTGACGGGACAATTTATATTAACACAAGATTGTATTTATGCTTTATGAGAGTTTAATTAAAGGATGATCCAAAGGTATCTTAGCGCACTGATGATCGTAATGCGCCATTTAGTTATTACACCTTTTCTTAATGCGAATCGGCGTCTGTTCAGCTTAATTCGGCATTTATCTTTGAAAACGACAGCATGACCTACTGTTTGGCATATATGCATCTCACATCGGCGTAACACACTCCCGCGGCAAAAGGGCATCAACAGAGGTGCAAAAAGTGTAAAGATGGTCACAAACACGAACACAAAACGCAAAATGAGTCACAATTACTAGGATAATTAGGAGAAGAGTTGAGATCACAATATCTGAAAATTACTATTTCTTCGGATTTCATTGTAAGTGATTATCAACAAAAAAAATCCAATGTAAGGTCATGCAAAAATCAAAATCAACCAGCCGAACTACAGTCTTCAGCAAACAGATTCTGGTACTAGGGCCGTCTGGAGCTCGCCACATCTATATAGTGATGGAGAATTGGCTTGATCTGAACACTTCCAATGGTCGAACACTTGCTGAAGAATCTCCTGAAACTCTGCTTAGCAGCTGTATTTATGTTATAATGTGATCTGAACACTTGCTGAAGATTCAATGAAACTGTGCTTTAGCAGCTGTATTAACTTTGCTTTGCTTAAAACGAATTTTCTTTAGAAAGGCGGTTTCTTGATCACAACAACCGCGGAGACTTGCCGAAGAAAGAAGACAAAAATCGGCATGACGTAATGACTTTGGTGTGGTATGGTAATGTGCACTACTGAGTAATCGACGACTTTGAAGGCGGCCAGACCAAAGTTGTTTGGCGCGGTTTTGGGCTAGTTTTGGCCCACCCTTCCGTTAAAACATCACCCCCTCTACCCTCTGCATGCCCCCCCCCACACACACCAACAATGTCCCGCTGCGCCCTCCATCAACCCCCCCTGCCGCAGTGCATGTCCTCGCCCGATCTCAGCTCGGTAATAAATTTCTTCGGGATCTTCAGAAACGGAAAGCACCCCGCACTCATCAAATGTTGTTGCAGTCTCGTCGGGAGACACACATAAAAGGAAATGTCCTGCCGCTTGAAACCTGAAAGGTAACCTTCAAACGCACATGGTCACAGTAAATGCGCGCACGAGTCAATGTGGCGTGTTTTTAATGTAATGTTCAGATAAGTAAAAGCCATGTTAAATTAGGTAAGGTAGGTTAGTTAGTTAAGGTTAGGCTAGCTAGGCTAGGTTAGGTTAAGGTTAGGTTAGTTAGTTAGGTTAGGTAGGTTAGGTTAAGGGTTAGGTTAGGTTAAGTTAGGTTAAGGTTAGTTAGGTTAGGTTAGGTTAGGTAGGTTAGGATTAGGTTAGGTTAGGTTTATGGTTAGGTTAGGGTTAGGTCTTAGGTTAGGTTAGGTTTAGGTTAGGTTAAGGGTTAGGTTAGGTTAGGTAGGTTTAAAGGGTTAATAGGTTAGGTTTTAAGGGTTTGATTAAGTTTTAGGTTAGGTTAGGTTGAGGTAGGTTAGGTTAGGTTAGGTTTAGGTTAGGTAGTTAGGCTTAAAAAAAATGCCAGAGCTGTTGCTTTTCAATGAAATTTACTTATCTGAACATTACATTTCAAAACACGCTGCGCGCACTTGGTCGCAGTCGCAATGGTGAAGGAATTGGGTCACCCACTTTGTGCGTAAGATTCTGCAGCGCTCAGCCGCTGTCTTTGGAATATTTTTCGAGTGGTAAATAAAAAACTTCACGTGTCTTTAGAACCTGAAAAGATTTAAATAGCACCATAATTATTACAAATCAACTAAATCTTTACAGATTTCCCCCAATAAGCTTATCATTTCAATTTTTTGTAAATAAACTAATAAGTTATGATTTTCAAGTCAAGTAAGTCAACACAGGTCACATAAAGTGAAAATCGGTCACCTTCGCACGTGGGCAAGTGCGTAAGATTTTGCACCTCTGGGCATCAACCCTATTACAATACTGTCGGGGGGAATCGGCCCCCCCTTGAGTTTTTTCACGTACAGTTCATTCAAAATGCAACCTAGAACCTTCAAACTTGCTGACGTTTCCTAAAATTTTATTGCAAATCGAATGATTTTTTTTGTTGTTGAAAAAATATCGTTAGGAGGGGTCCAGGACAGTTTTTAGGGGGACGTGTTCGGCCGTTTTCACCAAAAACCTTCGCATGGTTAATCACTTGGGAAGAGTTGTGTGCTGAGGTTAAGTAAAAGCGAAAACAGGCATCGGTACAAAATTGATTGTTTTTCAGATGGCAATCCCGAAAATGTTACAATTTGTTTTTTGAAATCCAAAATTTTCGAAAAACTTATTTTTGATTTAAAATGAGATAAGTTATTGATTTTCATGAGGTAAAAAAGGTATATATGTTAGAGAAGACACGCAAATAAATATGCATTGAAAGTTGCAGGTCGATATCTCAATATTTGATGACCAGAATTAGTCAGGTCAAATGCTAACCTTCCATTATAAATAAGTGGTGAAAACCGCAAAATCATTGTTTAACACATTATATCAAACAAATTACATTAATATCATGTCATATTAGGCCCTCTCCAATAATCAGGATGCAATTTGTAGTCAGTGACCATTTGAAAGGTCATTCAAGGTCACGGACACCTTTTTGTCAATAACCCGTAACAGAATGACTATATAGACTTGGAACTGGTCTTAAAGCGTTCATCTCGTCAATACGCACCTTTTTATATGTAACTTGACCGAAATATGTCACCATGACCTTGACCTTGACCCGGGGTCAAATTTGGGAAATGAACACATTGGTTTGCATTTAACTGCAAGGACGAGAAAAACAAGATTGCATCAAAATATTTACTTTATATGTTATAGATATAAGACGCCTTAAACGGCGAAGGACGAGCGAGTCCGAATAAATCCGCGTCAATTTATCACCCGTCCAACGGAGGATGTTTGTGAAAAGCATGCATTTTAATATTTTGCTATGTGTGTTTTTGCCGTCGCAAATAAGATCCGAACTAAATCGTACTTTGAAATAAATAGGTTTTGAAAGCGATTAGTTTTAAATTTGCAATTATAAGCTTCATGTTTGTAGGCAAAATTAATTTTGGGTGGGTATTTTGATGGGATTTGATTGCGCTTTACAGCTGCATCATTTTTTATCGTCTAGCACCCTTTGTTTTTTGAAGCTACGTGGCGGTGTAATGAAGGAAATGTTATATAATCGGTCAATAAAAAATTCCAGGCAGATTTTTAAACAGCGAATTATTGCATTAAAGCCTCAATTTTTTGCATGCATTTTAGAGACGTACATTAGTCTACAGATTGGTGTTTTTTTCACGCTTCACGTCCATAGGTGTGAAGCCCTGATTTTATTTGTGAAGACGTCAATAAACTATGATTGGCGCCTTGTATAGCCAGTAATTTGGGCACGTACCAGCGCGACGCCTGATTGAACTAGTGCATACGCCGGGCGGATCGTTCTCTACGCATTGTGGTTTGATTCCTGTCCTTTTGCGACTTTTGTTGCCGGAGATATAGGTCCCGGTATTGGCAACGATGTTTTGTAGGTCTTTTCGTGACGGAAAAGGGGTGCACGTGCACGGCAGCGTGACCCAGAGTGTTGACCTGTGCAACACTTGCAGAGGTGGTGGTCTCCAGCCTCACACATTTTTAGCTTTATAGTCCACCGTTTCTTCTGTCTCGCTAGCAGGATAAAACTTTTCTGGACACCCCTGGCGGCAGTGTCACGGCGCCGTGCTGACCATCAAATGATAAAAAGCATGTCAATAATTAATAATAGTCATTAGCATGGGGCTATCTGATGGAAGACAGCTTGTCAATCGGATGCGGGTTCAAAAAGGATTATAAGCTTCTTGACCAGCTCGCGGTCCGGCGGGCGGGTCGCCGCTTATATGTTATAAAATTCGGTATTCAATGAGGACTCGCTTCCGCGCTTCGTGCTCGGCTCGTAAAAAAGATATTCACGAACCAACTTTTCTGAAGGTTTGTTTACTTTTTATCAATATGTTCAGTATGTTTTTAGCATTAGCGCGGAGCATGTGGTAAGGTTTTTCACTCTCAGAAAATTTAAATGGTTAAAGTCAATTGGTCAAAAGCTTTCGGCCCGCCGGGCATTTACATTTTACCAAACAATTTTACACAGTTTTCTTAGCGGAGGTAGACATATAATAAATAAAATCACACTTAGGCGATATAATTCTTTAGGACCTTGGTGTTGTAGGATTTTCCACCCTCGACCTTCGGTCTCGGGCGGAAAATTCACACGACCTCGGTCCTAAAGAAATAATTTTTATCGGCCCCGTGTGGTATTTATTATTATCACCTCTACAGCCAAACCATTGACCTGAGGTCCCTTCTGATGGCGTAATGTCCAAATACAATTGAAATGGCTTTCCAGTGCTTTTCGGATTCCTCCTAGCTGCCATAGTTTCCGAGATAATGGCTGAGTTTCCTGAAAAAAACATATTTTTGCACCTTTTCTTAATGCAAGGCAACATCTGTTCAGCTCAATTCGGCATTTATCATTTAAAATGACAGCATGACATACTGTTTGACATATAAGCATCTCACATCGGCGTAACACACTCCCGCCGCAAAGGGTATTTCAAATTGACAGTGCACCGTGAACTATCAATGTTTAATGCCCTTTGCCGCGGGAATGTGTTACGCCGATGTGAGATGCATGTATGCTAAGCAGTATGTCATACTGTCGTTTTAAATTATAAATGCCTAATTGAGCTGAACAGATGTCGCCTCGCACTAAAAAAGGTGTACTCAATTTAATGATTCTAGCTCTTATGGTAGCAGAGATCTGAAAGGGGGCGAATACCCCCCCCCCCTGACTGATTCGATATGTACTTCTTCGTCTCTCCAGAAATAGGGTTAAACATTGGCAGTGTACCGATACACTGTCAAATTTTGTAATGCCCTTTGCCGCCGGAGTGTGTTACGCCGATGTGAGATGCCAATATTGGCGTGGAAGGAAAACGACCTCACAGAGGACCGTGCCCACTGATGTCTGGCCAATGGCCATGAATGATTACTTGTTGGCGTCGGACCTAGGGATTTGCTCGTTTGAGGCGCGACTAGAGGGCGGCGAAGCCGCAGATCCCATGTAAGATTGCCGCGGGTTGGGTGCGTGTGCCTTACAGGTCTCAACCGGTCGACGTAGAGAAAGCTGAACTGCATTGTACTTGGTGATGCCTGGCACCCCCGCCTGCGCGCCTGGATGGGATCTGGTTCCTGTGATTAAGATGTGGCATGCCTGTATTGGTCCAGCTCTGCTCCCACATTTGTTGAACTTCGTGCCTCCGGCCGCTGTGATAAATCCCCGACGAGTGGAAGCATTCACTCGTCAGTCCTATCCACAAAAAAAAATTTCCGGTTTGATCCCTCCCAATCCTATCAAACTTCCCAGACCCTATATCCATTATCCCTGTCATATCCAAAAATAGTTGAGCGCATTGTTGCAGCGCAGCTTTACTCTTACCTTACCGTCAATTGTCACCTCCTTTCTGATACCCAACATGGCTTTCGCACACGTCATTCCACCGAAACGGCTCTGGTTACAATGTCCGACCGCGTGCTCCTGGCTAATTATCAGAACCAAATCTCGCTTCTCTGCCTGCTTGATCTAAGCAAATGCTTCGATGTCATAGATCACTCTAAACTTCTTGTTAAAAACTTCAGTTACACGGTGTGACACTGCATGGTTTGAGGCGTACCTGCAGAACACACACAGAGCAGTCAGCATTTACTGACGTTCTCTGGCAACAGGCAGATTTCAAATCCGCGTCCAAACAACATGGGACGTGTTCCAAGGTTGGCCCTAGGACCCCTTTGATATACAATTTTTTTATAAACGAACCCAGCCTGTTCGTGCCGGGTGCTACCGTGTCCAGTAGCGGACGACACCCAGGTCATGGTCTGGACGCAATTAAGACCGCCCTACGAACCTTACAGAGCGCATGGAACAGGCACTTTTCCTCTCCGACCTTTGTTTCCGCGCAAATTCGCTTAAGGTCAACCCCGAAAAAACTCAGCTGAAACTTTGCTAGCAGACCAAATTTGCGGAACATGACACCTTTTTACGGCGTAAATTTCGCAGAGCCGTACTATACAACCCGTCTCAGAAGTTAAAAATCTCGGAGGTGATCTTCGATCGCCACCTCTCATGGGACGCCAGTCCAAGAAATTGCGCGCAAATGCTTCGGGATTCCTCATTGGTCTGTCACATGTTCGTCATTATCTTCCGGCCGAGGACCTCCCCACCATCGTAGACGCACTGGTGGCTGTCCCGCGTCCGCCTACTGCCTCCCGTGTACGTAATGGTAGCCGAAAGAACCTCGTCAAGTTTCAAAAGCGTTGTTTAACTTTGCCCGCACGGGTGATATCGGGGAGACGAAAGTTGTAGCCACGCTCGGCGACGTTCGAGGCGGCACTGGGGTGGCTTGGTGCGGAGATCTTGTCCAAATATAACACCGCTCGCACTACTCCACAAAATTCGCCTGCATTCATGCACCAGTGTCTATTTCAAACTCCATTCCAAACAAAACCGCAGCACGAGTTCGGAGAACCCGCCAGGGATGAGATCTGCGTCTGCCATCTGTCAGACCGAGGGCTGGAGGCGCCGGTTCGTGTATCGTGGACCTATGTGGTTACAACGCGCTCTCCCAGTGGGAAATGCGCGAAATGTCAGTCGCAATGTTTCCATCGCGCTCTCAAACGACTTTTACTGGATGCAGGTGACTGAACGATCCTTTTTTTTTCCTTAAAAAACCCCCATCAACATTGTCCATTGGTCTCTGTCGTTTTTACATGCTCATTTTAACCTGTTTGTGTGTCTAAGTCTGCATGTGTTCCTTCGATGTATTTTATAATCTGACGAAAGGCAAGGAAGAGCCACCATTGCGTGGATTTGCCGAAATANAAAGTTTTTTATGAAGGGAACGAGCCCTGGGGCAAGCAATTACTGCCAAGGAAAGGCTCTGCCATGCACTTAAAGTGTTGAATTTCTCCATTTTCAAATTTTTATCAGCAATAACAAAACTTGCGTCATGCGGCGAAGCAGCGCGAAATTTTTCAATTTTGTAATGTAGATATATTTTGACTGTTGAAAAAGCATTTTTTACGATAAATTGTTGACGTTTTGTGGGTCCAAAAGACATGTTGTCCCCCTTCCAGGCTGTTGGGAAAAATTCAGAAAAAAGTCAGTCAACTTTCTTGGGGGGACGTCCCCTTCCGATTTTTTGACTGGGGAGACGCGGTCCTCCCCGCCCCCCCCCGTTCTTCCGACGCCAGTGGTATGCGTGCAAGCGCTGGTCTCCGAACATATGAGAAAGATTGCTGGTTGTTACGAAAGAGGTTCAGGAAAAAGGGCAACAAAATAGTAAAATTGGGGTTTTTATAGTATGCTTATGAAGAAAGATAAAGAAATTGGGTATGTTTTCACTTAGATATTAGAAGGCTAAGTAGGAGATCTAATTGAAGTATCAAAATTGTGGTGAATGGTCAGCATTGCTGCGATATTTAAAAGGGAATGTTACAATTCAGTAGGGAAAATCGAAGTAGAGGTCATCAGCATAAAACTCGTAAATGAAACAAAGTAGAACTAGCGTGACGACAGTCATTTTTCAGGGCAGGAAGGGCTGCTAAGGGCATTGGAAATAAGCGTACCGGGGGATGTGCCTACGCAGTGTCACTGCCTCTTCAAAAATTAGGTTAAGATAAATACTATCAGAGAAGGGATTGTTCAAAGTTTACTCGTGGATTAGACTGTTTAGGTAGGTCGGCGTGGGGCTGGCGAGGGCTGAGATGCGTGGGGTGGGGGGAGTAATGTGCAACCTCGGATGGGCCCTGGAGGCTCTTTGTTGCACTCTTCTTTTATGTCTTTATGTCTATCAGACTGAAATTTCTCCTTCAAGGCGACCAAGGGCCCCTCAAGCCGACTGAGAGCCCTCTAAAGTAGACCGAGTGCCCTGCCAAGCCAAGTAAGGGCTCCGTTAACGACGTAGGTCCCTGGGCCCCCAAAAAAACTCAAGCTGACCGAAAACCCCCAGGCCGAATAAGAGCCATCAGGCTGACTGGGCCCACTCATGCACAACAAAGGCCTCAAGCCGACCGAGGGCCTTCTCTGGCCGAGCGATGGCCCCTAAGACCGATTTAAAACCTTTCAGGTCAAACGAGGGCCCCTCAGGCCGGATGAGGGTTATCTCAGGAAGCCCGAAGGTCTCGCAGGCCCACCGAGGTCCCTTTCAGGCTGACTGAGGGCCTTCTCAGGCCGAGCGATGGACCCTAAGACCGATTTAAGGCCTATCAGGTCGAACGAGGGCCCCTTAGGCCGGATGAGGGTTATCTCAGGAAGCCCGAGGGTCCCGCAGGCCCACCGAGGTCCCTTTCAGGCTGACTGAGGGCCTCCTTAGACCAACTAAGGCCTTGGGCTTCCCTGGCTAACCGAGGGCCTCTCAAGCCGACTGAGGGCCCCTTAGACATCAAGCCGACTGATGGCTCTCCTCAGGCCTCAGGCCAACAGAGAGGCTCCCCTCACACAGGCAGGCAGGCAGGCAGGCAGGCAGGCAGGCAGGTATACCTGTGGCTGAAGAACCACGAAACAAGTTAAGTTGTTTTTCTGCACAAAGAACTAAATGCATCAATATAATTACTTACATGACACTTCTAAACATGAAGTACTACTTTCACGACAACTCACCCTTAGGTACGCCTCGATGACGTCACCAGTCCAGTTCAATGGATCGATGATATATACCTACTATCGTTCACCAGCAGATGACAGATTGGAATAAATGACGCCATAGAGGCAGAGAAACGGGCACAGCTCATCTACCTCCAAGGACAGCTCTATACTCAGCTCAGCCTTCTGTATAGGTTTGCGGGCCGCGACTTAAAGGAGTGTGCCTACTCTGGTTGAAGATGTTCAAAACATATTTTTATTACGGTAGAGCTACTGCTCTTGATTATTGGTTACGATAAAATTCACGTCTGGAGCCCCTTTGTTGAATTTTTACGTTATTTTCTGGCTTTTGCATTTGTTTTGTTTAGAAAACTCAAAAACGATCGTACACTATAAACAGAAGTAGCGAAAATGTTACCTTACTGCGCCCTGGCCAGAGCTAACAATACTATGCTAGCGTGTGTAAAATTATAAGAGCAATGCGTTCGTAGGTGGCGAAAGCTCTGCAGGTCGACTATTGACTAATAAATATTCTGGCCAGAATTGAATTGGCGGCACTTTGCAAATATCTCAGCAACTTAAAGTGATTCTGGGAAATGAATACATGGCTAAATTCAGAAAAATATGTTTCTACCAAATAGTGTCCAAACAACTCCACATGACCAATCGTGAGTAGGCACACTCCGCTTTTAAGAGTGTGCACTTGTGCATATATGCAAATGTAAGTACACGCACATCGCATACCATATGTGTGGTGTTGGTACTTAGTACTTACATACTTACACCAACTGTTATTAACAATGGTCATGGAAAGAGTTTTCGGACTTTCATCCTCGTCAGTTGTGTAAGACTGTACACGTGTTCAGCTTTACACAACTGCACGCAGGATGAAAGTCCGAAAAAACTCTTTCCATTCTAACCCTCGTCAAATCCTTCGTCAACACATGCGTCATCTTCAGTACTTAAAAACGAAATTGCATATGGTATCGCACTTTCTCGTCACCGTCACATAAATAATAATGTGACAAATACAATTTGTTAATGTTTATTGTTATACACATTGCAACAAATGCATCACAATGCATTTAAAAAACGCGAAATAGTTCAATGCAAAAAAGTGCGTTTGTCGTTTTAACCCAATTTGTAGCAAACATAATAACCTGGGTGGGCACGAAAGCTAAATATTGCCCGGTTTAATATTAATTCATTCACCACCAGCATAAACTCTTATGAAGTACGTGTCAATAATTATTTAAAAGGAGTGCCGAGTGGGTCTACTCGCATCACTTATTTGTTTTTCTTTTTTGACACTGGTGCATAAAAGAGCATAATTTTATGAACCGAACAGTGCTTTTCATTTTCCTAGATTCACACTAGTTGCGTAGATATTACAAAGACCCCAGGAACCGACTGGCAGCACAAAGTGATCGAGTAAACCCCAGAGAGCTTATCACTTCAAGCAGTGGTGGTAAGCCCTCTACTAATATCGAGGCATTGCTAATATCGAAATATCGATATAAATTTGCTAGCATATCGTTGGCGCCGGCTATATACATATCGTTGGCGCCGTATTTCGACCAAACCGCTCGTGAGCGCTGATAAGCTGCTCAGCCGAACAGATCTTCGACGGCCATTTTACTTTTCGACGGTTTGTTAACATTGCTCGTACGGATTGTTTATGTTTATCGTCTTAGGTGCGCCGTTTTACATAACATCTTCTTCCCGCTAAATATGCATTATACAATGTGGTGATCGCAGAGGTGCAAATTTCTTACGCACTTGCCCACGTGCAAAGGTGACCGATTTGCAACTTAAATGAGCTGATGTGACTTACTTGTACTTTGAAATCATCAACTTATTAGTTATTACATATTACATAATGATGTATAAATGTTTAGCTCTTTTGGGGAAATCTTTAAATATTTAGCAATTTATAAATCATTTTGGTACTATTTAAATCTGTTCAGGTGTTAAGGACACTTAAAGTTTTGTGTTACCACCTCCAAAAGTATTCCAAAGACAGCGGCGGAGCGCTGCATAATCTTACGCACGAAGTGGGTGACCCTATTCCTTCACCATTGCGACTTTGACCAAGTGTGCGCACTTTGTTGTGACCATTGTGACCATTGCGTGAAGGTTACCTTCAGGATTCAAGCAACATGTACATTTTCCTTCATGTGGTGTACCCGACTGAGCTGCCAAAAACATCTTCTGCTTTGAAAGTCGTGGCAGCGGGCATGTTTTTGTTTATACCAGAACTATTGTGATTTGATTTTTGCATGGCTTTACTTAACAATTTTTGTTGATGATCACTTACGATGAGTTCCGAAGAAATAGTTATTTGCGGATATTGTGATATTAACTCTTCTCCTAATTATTCTAGTTATTGTGACTCATTTTGCGTTTTGTGTTCGTGTTCGTGACCATCTTGACACTTTTCGCCCCTCTGGGGCATCGTTTCATTGATATCGAAATAAAAAATAAGTGAAAAAAATATCATTAAAATTCAACTGAAGGGAATATGTGGGAATTTATGTGTGCGAATTTATATTTAGGTACAGGGTGGGCCAGAAATAAGTACCCTCAGATTTTGTTCTATAAAATACATATTTTTCACTACAGGTTCATAAACGAGGTGTCATTTTAATCCCACGTGATGGCAAAACAGAAAAATCATCCAACCCCCTGGAGCTGCCCTCCATCCTTCACAGAAGGTGTTGCCATGTGGGCACCCGCGGCCGCCGCTTTAACAGCAGAAAGGCGCACTTACTTCCAGGTTTGAGGATTGGCGTGTGTCCACATGGTCCCCTTGGGGATACGCGAACAACCGCTGGACATATAGAGGCTTGAGCTCTCCGGTCCCGTTTTGTTTTTCTTCATATATTCTGGCTCCACAGTCAAAAGATGACGGCGTGGCTGGCGATGAGATACGGTAGAGGGACCATGCATCGGCCCATTTTTCTTCGAGAACGAAAACGCCATGGCGGTGACAATCAACTCCGCAGGTTACATCCAGACTACACTGAAATCGTCGTGGAAGTAACTGGGAAGGAGGTCACCTAATATAAACGACAAGGTGGTTCCAGCAGGCACGGCGCCACCCTGCACAACCGCCTGCCAGTCCCTGGATTGGGGTGCGAAGACCACTTCCATGACCGGCACATCAGCCTAAAGTCGGCCGTCGAGTGGGCCCCTTACTCTCCCAACCTAAGTCCCCTGGGCTTTTTCCTTTTGGGGCACCTCAAAGACTGCGTATATGCCGGAAAACCAAAGACGACGGAAGAGCCCAAGGCCTTTATTGTCCAAGCGGTGTCGCGTATCCCCAGGGACATGGTGGACAACGCCATCCTTAACCTGAAGGAAGTGCGCTTCTGCTGTGAAGCGGGCGCCGCGGTGTCCACATGCAACACCTTCGTGATGAGGATGGAGAGCAAGCTCCAGGGGCGTTGGACCGATTTTTCTGTTTGCATCAACGTTGGGATTAAAATGAACTAGCTCGTTTAATGAACCTTGTAGTGAAAAATATGTATTTTATAGAACAAAATCTGAAGGTACTTATTTCTGGCCCACCCTGTATATGTTAATTTTATAGTATTCAATAATCAAACCAATAGCCGCTTTCACGATGGATTATTGCGCTAAAAAGATTCTAAATCTTCCTGTGAAATAATTTTAAATGTTTTGGTATGCAAATTTTAGCATATGATATCATATATTTAATAAATACATTACTGATTTAGGCTATATTAACACTATTCAATAGTCATGGAAACATGAACTGAGCTCATATCAAGTTAATGATACAAAACTGACCGGTTTAACCCGGCATGGAGTGGGGGGGGGGGTTTAACCCCCTGCCGTTTTTTCGTCATAACTCAAAAACGATCATGACTATTAACGTGAAACTTCTAGTACTTTATTTCCCATCAATTTAACGTCTTCTGTGCGAAAATGAAGCAATTTTGTTTATGAACTTTTGAGATATAGCGAATCTAGTGACGTCACTACACGCGGTTTTTACACATAAATCAGCTAAAATTTAACAGACCGTACAAAGGCAACAAAATAAGCAAAATGCAATACAAAACTTAAGAATATTGCAAATAACCCGCGCACTGCAGGGGGTTCGCGCCGGAACACCAAACTGCAGGGGGTTTGATTTCCGCCCCGTGAGATCTCCAAATACTAAGCAACGTAAAGCGAAACAAGCGAAAACGGCAATTAGATAGCTTTTGCTAAGGCAAGCCTTAATCGAAGTATGTTCAGGTCTTTTTCTTGTCAGGTCACGATATGGAGGTCAGCCAGTGGTCACCTAAAAGGTCGATTTTCGGTTTTAGACTCGCTTTATCCAGAAACCCCCGATTATCTCGGAACCTTGATAGCTAGGAGCAACGATTAGAGAGACAAATGCGATAGTCCATTTAAATTTTTGCAATCGCACATAAATGTCCTTCAAAATTTGATCATCACGATCAAATATTCTTATTTTTAGCTTCCAGAGGGTCTAGAAAGTCAAATCCAGTACCTGTCTTTTTTAGCCAAAACAGGGTTTTTCGTGATAGTGTACATGCTCAACTCTAGATAGAGTAGGGTAAGACATCTTGTGACGGCCATCGGTCTTGTCTTCATGTGATTGCGTTTGAACATATATAGGGTGACCTGGTAAGGTCAAGCTTCATAAATCTTGACCTCAGGTCAAGGTCATGTTGGTGACGCCAGGTAAAGGTTCATGTTGGCATGTGGGGCAACCGCGGCCAGGCTAGACGAACACATTGGGTGTCGAACTAATCGTCTATATCTGCGTTTTCCTATGCAAGAGTTATTAGAAAATACAATTGCTGATGAGAGCCTCGATAGTGACCTCAGATGCCGTTCGTAGAGATCACTACGGAGCAGACAATTGCACCCTTGATCGATTTAGAAATGAGCTAAAATAGGCAAGTGATTCTGAAAGAATTAGCCCTGTCCATGGCATATTGAATGAAAAGGGAAGCATTTTGTTGTAATTTTTTCCATTCACTTATAAATGGGGAGGTCAGGAAATTGACCTACCTTTTGGGTACCGATACGAGAAAATGCGAATAAACGAATTGGTAGGTACTGATATTTCTTATGAAATCCTGCAAGTTTCAAACTTTTCGAAAAAAAAGACTGTGGCTTTTGCACGAAGCGCAACATTTTGAAGGTGAGGTCACTTGATCATGTTGCCTTGTGGCACCTGACTGAGATTGACCTCAAGTCAAACGTGTTTCCAAAAGTGTGGGGTAATTGATAGCCAAACAGGTTGTACGAAATTTTGGCGGCGCCTGCGCGCTGCGTTTTTTTGCGCTACTTCCTGAAAAAAACATGAGGGGGGCGGAAATCAACCCCCCCTGACAGTGCGCGGATAAGAGGCCTACAAAATTTTCAAATCTTGGATTTTTTGTGTTTTGAGCTCCCAAACTTCAAAAAATATATTTTTTTGGAAAATGACTAAAAACAAAAATGCAAAGAAATATGAAGAAAACCAGATAAATATGTCAGAAATCATATACGGCCAAACAACTTACGCTACCGGAATTTCGAAATTATAATAATTATTATTTGACTGAGTGATCGCATTTATCGGTGCTGGTAAACTCACGAGTCCATAATTTATGAAAGTTTCGTTTTTTTACAAGATACAAAAAAAATGTCAGCACTGGTATTTCTGAAGTTACACAAACTAGGTGGCGAAGAAAATTATTTTTCGGTTTATGTTTTACGCACAATTACAAAAAAATTGACTTACTTTGACTTAGCTTGTCTGTACATCATACTACATAGTAATGTTGTGTGGTCAAATGGTATCAATTTATCGCTTCATGCGTAAAATGATCCATAAAAATGGTTGCATAACTTTCGTAGATATCTTCTGTGTATAGGTGACGCTTTTGTGACCTACGCATTTGAATCTTTGTCATAATCTCATTTTCAGATCAATGAGCAAGTGATCAAGAGCACTTTGGGTAATTATGGTTGTAATCAAAGGCTTTGGATGGAAAGTTTGGCTTATACACAAAAATAAATGTATTTTGACCTTTGACCTGACCGTGACTTGACATGTGACAACAATTTTAGATTTTCGAAGGTGCTATAGATTTGACGCCATGAACGCTTTCGAATGCCGCATTGCGCGTCTCGCTGCGATCATTAGTTCGGAAGATAACCAGGGGGCGTTTAACGCCCCCCTCCAGTCAATGGTGTTCAGATCAGACCCCAGTCAATGCCGGGTTAACGCGCCCGTCCCCCCAGTCAATGGTGTTCAGATCAGACCCCAGTCAATGCCGGGTTAACGCGCCCGTCCCCCCCCCAGTCAATTACAGGACACTTTGGCGAATGTCATTTTGACGAATGTCATTTTGGCGAATGCATATTGTCGAAGGACACTTTCTGAGACGACATGTCTTTTTGACGTACATGTGAATATCCGTAATGCTAATGGCGAATGAGCTTTTTGTCGAAATGTTTTTTTGCGAAATGTAAAAATGTCGAAATGTTTTTTGGCGACATGTGAAAAAGTCGAGAATGTTGATTTTGAGCGACATGTGAAAAAGTCGAAAATGTCTTTTTGACGAATGTCCATTTTGCCGACATGTGAAAAAGTCGAAATTTTTTTGCCGAAATGTGATTTTGACGCATGTGAAAAAGTTGAAATGTGTTTTTGCCGAAATGTTGTTTTGTCGACATGTGAAACAGCCGAAATGTCTTTTTGACGAATGTAACTTTGCCGACATGTGAAAAGATCGAAATGTGTTTTTTTCCGAAATGTTCTTTTGTCGACATGTAGAAAAGTCCAAATGTATTTTTGCCAAAATGTACTTTTGTCGAAAAAGGCAAAATGTAATTTTGCCGAATGTTTCTTTGTCGACGTGTTAAAAGATCGTAATGCCTTTTTGCCGAAAAAAACTTTTGTTGACATGTGAAAAGCCTTTATGACGAATGCTATTTTTTGTCGACAATTTCAATATTTGATTTTTGTTTTTGCCGAATCAACGAAAATACATTTGATGCAGCGCCCGCAGCAATTGGCGTCATGTGTACCAATGGTTGATTATCTAGTAATGTGCCTTAGTGATGAAATATTCCGTTTAGGGAAGTTATCGATATCTTGAAGCCCTCTCGGAATCCTATCCCGATAAACTTTTTGCTTCGCCAGCCAGTTCTCTAGAGTCCTTGGAATACAGGGACGTAGTCAAAAGGGACGTCGGGGGGTCACGGGCTCACTGAGCAAATATTAGAGATTCTCTGATGACGCGACTCCTACCAGCGCGCCCGCCCACACACACACCCCCGGTTCGCATCATATGGCTGAGGAGCATTTTTCAGACGTGCTTACTGCTATTTGTTTAGCTCAGGTCAATATTGAGGTCACCAGAGGTCATCAAAGGTCAAATTTCACAGTTTATGGACTTCGTTTCGAACAACTTCCATGTATCTCGTGAACTATGAATTATGATAGCTAGGAACAAAGAAAAATCCTGGCTCCTGAGAAAACTCCTGGCTACGTGCCTGTTGGAATATCTCAGCAACTTTTAGCGTGAATATGTAAAAATTAAAGGCATTGTTCAATTAAGAAGAGCGTGTTCTATAAGCCAGTGTCAATTACCACAAATCACCGATTTGAGTAGACACGCTCCCAGTCCCTTAACCCGCGCCCTGGTGGGCCTTCGAGACAACTTCGCCATGGTGGGGGTCAAAATGATCCCCCGTCTAACTCAAAAACTAAACGGGATAGAAAAACGCGGAAAAAAATCGATCGAAAGCTCTTGACATGACCATTCGAAGTTTCACAAATCAATTTTAGCTCAGGTCAATATTAAGGTCACCAGAGGTTATTAAAGGTCAAATTCAACAGTTTTTGGACTTCGTTTCGAACAACCCCCCATGTGTCTCGTGAACTATGAATTATGATAGCTAGGAAACAAAACACAAAAAAACAATCGGAAAGCTTCTTAACAACATCAGGAGCCCTTTAAATGAGCTAAGATCAATAGTTTTAAGGCTCCAGAGGTCATCAAAGGGCAAAAATTTAGTTTTTGGTATACGTGTGTTCTGAATAATTTTTTATCTAAAAGCGATAGGCAATTATTTTAAAACCACCGTGTTTTTCTCTTCGAGGCACTTTTAATCATATACTTGGTGACCTGGAGGTCAACTTCAAATTTTGACCTCAGGTCAAGGTTATTTGATGACCCAGGTAGATTATGTTGCATATCGGGCGTTGCGGTCAGACGAGACGAACACAGTGGTGTCATCCGCTCGTCTATCTTTATTCAATTAATAGTTATTAGCAAATCATTACTGATGACCTCAGACGACCTCAGATGACCTTGTAGAGGTCTCTGAGCAGCAATTGCTCCTAGGTCATCCAGAATGAGCTAAAGTAACATGATTCTGAAAGAATCAGCCTCATCCAATACATATTCTCTGAATGGGAAGCACTATAGTGCTAACCCGTCCGCTCCGCTGCATGATCCATGCATACAGACTGCATTTCTACGCTTTGTATTCGTCATATTACCGAGGTACTCACCCGTCAAGGGAACGTGGTTTGTGACTTAAAGACTTTTAATTCGGTGCGAACGACTATATTTTTAACGCTTCCTGCTAAACCCTTTCTCCGTGTTATAGGTGTCGCTGGTGTGCGCATTTAGTGAATATTCTATATAGGTGGCGCTGGTGTGCACATACCGCAACCCGTGCCTCGCTGGTTGTGCATAGTTCAAGTTCCGCTCATCAGAGGGCGGACGGCGGTATTATCGGTGGAAGTTGTATCGTGTTATTTTTTATAACAAGTAACACAGTCAGACATTATCTTTACTTGTAGGAGGATGGTTTGATGCTGGGAAATGTAGGGAGCAGAACACGCATGTTGTCATGCGATCTGCAAAATGATTTCTTAGATACATTTTTTGTAAGCCTTTACTGGTAAAGGTTTTGTAGAGCGTAACTGCAAAGCCCTTATATGAGTGACCCTCCCTCTGTCCAACGCGACAACCGCACCTTACGTTAACACCACAGAAGAGAACAAAAGATAAGTCGCGCCACTCACTCACGGAAATAAAACAAAATATAAATATTTGAGATAGTTTTCCCTTGAGCGTCGGGTTAAGTTAGGCAAGATAGGTTAAGCATCAATCATCAGTGACAAATATGTCATTGATTTTGAAAGCCTATTGAGCCGAAAGGTGGGGGTGGGCCGAAAGGAGGGGGGTTAGTATTACCAATAGTCAGTCCCATACTCCCCACGAGCAAATAGCTAGGCCATTAATGCCAGTGAGGAATCCAGGACTGCCAAAACACCTCGTTCCTGTCGCGCACCCGCGTTTTTTTGTATTTTATGTGTTTTTTTGGCTCCCATGCTGTCACGTCTGATAGCGCACAACAAGGCAGTGCGTACTGAAGACATCCAGCAAAAGGAGCCTTTTGTTAATAAACCAACACATATTTTAAATACTATGCTAGCAGTAATTCAGCACACCACACGCACACTTAACACCACAAC
Organism: Semibalanus balanoides; assembly: GCA_014673585.1. Taxonomy (NCBI): domain Eukaryota; kingdom Metazoa; phylum Arthropoda; class Thecostraca; order Balanomorpha; family Balanidae; genus Semibalanus; species Semibalanus balanoides. Next base: position 25,502 of record VOPJ01001078.1, read on the forward strand.
ACATCGTACACACACACCCCTCACACCTCACACATTCAACTCACACTCACACACTCACACGGCTCAACAGGCTACACGGCTCACACGGTCAACCGGCTCACTGGAAGCTCACGGAGCTTCACGGAGCATCAATGCACACACACCCACTACACGCAATCACCGGGCATACAGATACTTTCATTCATAAAATGTGGGGAAGGCAGGTCCTGTCGAGGCAACAGAGGGTCTTTGTGGACCCGGTGAAGTCTTCCCAGCTTAAGCAAAGCTTGTTGCTGTTTGGGTCTCACCAGGTTTCCAGCGCCGGTTAGTCGGGGTGGCTTCTCGTACCAAGGGACCCCCCCGAGTTTCAACTCAAAGAAAGTAGAACTGAATTCACATTGGTAAAAAATACAATAATATACACATTAATATTTCTGATTAACGAAGTTGTTTTAACACCGCGCACGCAGGGGGTTCGCGCGAACCACGAACCTGCAGGGGGGGCTTGATTTCCGCCCCCCCGTGAGATCTCCAAAACTACGCACGTAGCGACCGCAAAAAACGGCATTAGATAGCTCTAAGCAGCTCATCGAAAGTATTTCAGTCTTTTCTTGTGATCAGGTACAATTGGAGGTCACCAAAGTGGTCCACCAAAGGTCAGATTTTCCGGTTTTAGGACTCTTTTAGGACTCTTTTCCAGAAACCCCGATTATTCGCGACCTTGATAGCTGGAGCAAACGATTAGAAAGGCAATCGATAGTAGTGAAATTCGCAATCGCATCCAGGTCCTCAAAATTGAGCTCAGATCAATAGTTTAGGCTCCAGAGGTCATGAAAGGTCAAAACATACTGTTTTTTAGCAAACAGTTTGTCGTGAATAGCATGTCACCTAGAAAAGATAGGGAAAACATTTTGACGCATCGTGTTTGTCTCATTGATGCGCTTTAAAACATATATAGGGTGACCTGGTAAGATCAACTTCAAAATTTTTTGACCCTCAGGTCAAGGTCATTTGGGTGCAGGTAGGTCATGTTGATATGGGGCAACGCGGCAGACGAGACGAACACATTGGTGTCAACTAATTCGTCTCTATCTCTTTTTATAGAAGAGTTTATTAGCAAATCATTGCTGATGACCTCAGATGACCTCAGATGACTTTGTAGAAATCACTTAAGCCAACAATTGACCTTGATCATTTAGAATGAGCTAAATAGATGATTCTGAAGAATTAGCCTGATCCAATGCATATTTTTCTGAAGGAAAGCAATTTGGTTTATTCTCCCATTTCTTATTATGGGGAGGTCCAGGAAATTACCTGACCTTTGGTCACGATACGAAAATCCGAGATAAAAGAATTGTAGGTACTGATATTCTTATGAATCCTGGAAGTTTCAAATTTTTCGAAAAAGACTGTGGCTTTGCACGAACGCAAACATTTTTGAAGGGTGAGGTCAACTTGACATGGACTTGTGACATGACCTGAGATACCTCAAGTCAAACTTTTGCAAAGTGTGTGTAATTGATGCCCAAACAGGTGTACGATTTGGCGGCTTGCGCGCCGCACGTTTTTCTCGCTACTCCTGAAAAACCTGAGGGGGGCCGAAATCAACCCCCCTGCAGTGCGCGGGTTAAGATTATGTACGTTTATGCATGCTAATGTTATTTGTTTACGTTAATGTGTCTACTCTAATCAGAAACATTATCATTGTAATCACATATACTTGCATTACAGTTTATTACAAATTCAAGTTGACAATTAGTGGTTCTTACATATTGTACGATTTTTTTTTTTTACATATTGTACGAATTAACAAAATGTTTGCGAACAATATTTTTAATAATAGTCTTAGATGCTGGAATATCGTGTAAATATGGAAATTTAGGCGCTATAATATCATTCCATAACTTAGGACCAAGGCAACTGGTGATGAATAGTCTATAATTACGATTAGAGAATGGTTGCTTTAAAATGTTTACTCTGCCTTCTGTAAGGACTATTAGCTTCATATATTTCGTATACCATGTCAAAAGCTATTGGTAACTGTTTAGTTATGAACTTATGCATCACAATTAGCATCTGTGATTTTGCCATGTCAACTAACTTCAATATATTATATTGTTTGGAGATTGGCTCTGAACTATGTGGGGGGTATACATATTCTATCAGTCTCACAGCCCTCTTTTGTAAAATCACCAGCTTATATCAAGCGGAGAACCATAGTTGACACCCCAGATCATGCAGCAATAATTCAGATATGGAAGAATTTAACTATTATACAGAAGATGCGTGGTTCTTTTGTCTATTTAATACCTTACTCTTGCTATGATTCCAATATTTCTGCTAACAATGGTAGATATATAATCAATATGTTTTGTAAACTTAAGTGTTTATCAATTACCACTCCCAGATATTTTATGTTAGGATTTTCTTCTACAGGTATGTTGTTAAGCTTCACATCAAGTTTGAATCTGAGAAAGGGTTGTGTATGTTGGGTATATGTCTTTGAGTACATTTATGAAAGGAATTGTGCACAAACCAGTCAGTGATACGCAGTAAAAGTGCATTTACAGTTATTTGAAGGTTGGTGATATTTTTACCATTGAATATAATTGCAGTGTCATCAGCATATGATAAGCAAGTCATATCAGCACTTAACTTGGGAAAATCATTGATGTATATGATAAACAGAATGGGACCCAATATCGAGCCCTGGGGGACACCCATGTTACTTAATTTATAAGCTGATAATGTATTAATAATTTGTAACACATGTGTTCTTCCCGATAATATGATGAAATAAGCTAAATGAGACTATGTGTCTGACACCAATAATTATGAGCTTTTTTAGAAGGAGCTCAATGTTCACTGTATCACAATGCTTTTTTATATCAAGATACAAACCCAATGCAAATTCTCCCTCCTCAAAAGCCCTTGTAATAGTATCCTGAAGAAGAAGGATAGGCATGTAGGTGTCTTTATTTTTCTGAAAACCAAATTGATTTTCGTGAATGATGTGGTTCAGATTTAAATGATTGATGATGTTGTATATGAGTTTTTCAAGAACTTTTGACATGAAAGGTAATATGCTTATAGGTCTATAATTATTTACAAGTTGACACTCACCACTTTTAAATATTGGTTAAATAACAGCTATTTTGAGGATGGATGGAAATATTCCAGATACCATGCAGGAATCGAAAAGATGAAGAAAAGGTTTAAGTATGGCTAAAAATGATAGTTTAAATAGTTTTGCACTTATGTTATCTGCCCGGGACCAACACTCTTTAAACCATTAATTACATTGATTAGTTCTTCTTCGTTTGTGGATTATAAGTTCATTTCATTTGCAATGTTTGGAAGCAGCTCAAGGGGATTAAATGAAGATTGTGGAATTTTTTTCTACGATTCTCCCCTATTTCAGTAAAGAAGGAATTAAAAGTTTCTGCTATAGCTGCATCATCTGTAGCTGCTTCTCCACTAGCATCTATCATCCTTGTTGGAACACGGTCACCTTCTTGTTTTGATTTGATTAAGGTTAGCAAAGTTTTCCATGTTTCCTTAGATTTGCCATAATTTTTAGCAAATTCCTCTTCGTAATGTTTCTTTTTGGCACATCTATGCAATGCTAATGTGTCGAAACTACATAACATGTCGTCACTATGATACATATAAAAATTTAGTTGGCGAACACACGAACAGACAGAAAGACAGACTTTCTTGAAATAGTAAGTTTAATTAAATAGTTGTTTATTTTCCCGTTCACTTATAATGGGGAGGTCGGTAAATTGAACTAACCTTAGNGCTGCATCATCTGTAGCTGCTTCTCCACTAGCATCTATAATCCTTGTTGGAACACGGTCTCCTTCTTGTTTTGATTTGATTAAGGTTAGCAAAGTTTTCCATGTTTCCTTAGATTTGCCAGAATTTTTATTTGATTCAAAGTTCATTCTTCATAATGTATTTCTGTTTTGGCACATCTGATAGCAGTTTTGTTAAGGATATTTCGATATTGATTATACTTTAATACATTGTGAGATGATGGGCATTTAAGTTTTTCTTTAAATAATTCATCTTTATGTACAATGGAAAGAAGGATAGCAGGCGAAACCCAGGGTTTGAGGCGACTAGTCTTTCTGGATAAATTCCTTACATATGCAAACTTTGTGATTCCCTCATTGTATGTATGGGTGATTTTGTTAGCAATTCGGTCAGGACAGAGTTCATCCTCAATGTTTTCCAGGTTTTGAGCAAGGAATTGCTTACATTCATATGTGGATGTGCTTAATGTACTTTATTTGTATTAAGGAACATTTGCGGAAGTTTTCATTCTAGGCTTACGAACACTCTAACCAAGTGCGTTATTTTCTGAAAGTGATTGAGGGGGAGGGAAGGCAATGCTGACTTTATATATTCTAATTCCATTCTTCCCATGCAACGCCAACCAGACGCCTAATGTTAAAATTTGAAATCATTGGGGGCGCCCCCCAAAGTATTCACACTGACACCGGTGGCTCTAGCCCCTGATAACTGATAAGTTTGGGCATTGGTCCTTCAACCAGTCCATACCATGTATCCAGATGGGTAACTCTTATCCATCAATCGTCAATATTCGGACACATCTTGTCGGTACCAGGTAATACTGCCAGACGACCAGCATAGCGCTGCACCCAGCTGGACTACTGAAACACATCGGCTGGGGAACGGGGCGTGGGGGTACCAACTGCGCCGCTTTACCTGCCTGCCGCCGCCGTCAGTCCACCCCAGTGGGACGCGAACTGAACCCCCCCCCGGCCCCGCCTCCAGAATCCGCATCATGCAGTGGGACGCCTGTGACACCACCCAGTGCCACCTACTGTCAACCGACCAGCGGCCACTCTGCACCGGGAGTGATGAGGTGATGACACTGCTACCAAATGTTCAAGAGGAGTGTGTACTCATGCTATGAAAATACTACGTCTCGTGATACCACTTCTAACCCTGGTCCTTCCCATGCCACCCCCGAAAGCTTTCGATTAAGTATACATATCTGAACATGTTTGCATGGTATAACTAACTAAAAGTACGAGCCTAGTTTTGTGTGCGTTTCTGCGGTGTTGTGCCGCGCGGCACGCGGCTGTCGACTGGAAGGGGTACCTACGAGGAATTCATCAACAGAGGCGGTCTGATCAAAGCGGCCACGCCGCGCCACGGCCAGCCAGCGAACAAAGCACGGCCGACTGATTTGGCGGCGCCATGCCGACGGCGGTGACGTGGGTGAAACAACGGCTTTATCAATCTGAGGACGACGTTATAAAGGCAGGAGTGATGACAGCATGAAGCTGTTGTGTGCTAAAAATGTCGATGCCCTTTGCCATAGGTGGTAAGACATGCCCTTGTCAAAATGTCGATGCCCTTTGCCATAAGGTGGTAGGTGGTCTACTTTTTATGTTTAAAAGGCATTTGACAGCTGTCAAATGCCTTTTAGGCCAGTTAATATAAGCAACTCTGCTTAAAGAAAATGCCCTGTTCCATATTTATAGCAATGTCTAAGCACTTTGGTATGCAATTTTTGGTGTTGCTCTTTTTCAAAATAGCTATAAGTTTAGTGAAAGGTTACCATGCCAAATGCAAATGACATATTAGCCGTTTTCACGATGGGTTATGTTGCGCGAAATGTTTTAAAACATTTTAAAATGTTTTGAAATGTTTTAGTAGTATGTTTTGAAATGTTTTTCACGATGGATTAATTGTCGAAAAAAAAATGTTTTAACCCTCGCCCTACAGGTCCCATTACGGGCGAGGGTTAAAACATTTTCTCGCAAAATTATAGCCCATCGTGGAAGAACGGCTTTACCACTGAACATTTTTAAACATTTTTACCAATGTTTGAAACATTTCGCGCAAAAATAAGCCATCGTGAAAACGGCTTATTGATTTACTGCTTCTGAATGTCATTAAAATTGTCATTAGGCAACGAATATTGACTGTGACTATAAAAATATTTGACAGTGAGTATGAATGACTATGACAAGGTATCATGTAATCTTTGCTTTAGTCCATTATTTGCAATTGTTAATTCAATGTCACAGAATAACACGAATTTGAATACGACTTGAAACATTATGATAAATATCACATATATGTATTCATAAAGACCTAATTTTTATCTAACATGTTCCGATCCATGTCACAACCTGCAACCCAGTACATTATTACAAATATTACCTGCTCGTTGGATGCCAGTCATGCATTTTTTCATTTTACTAGTAAAGCATGCATGGCATGAAGCAGACGGAGCGAGTTATGACATTTGCGACCGGCAACTGATAAGCATTGTTGTTTGCTGCAATAGCAAAGGATTAATTACCTGCACCTTATGTGGCTCTTAGTTATTTTTGTTTCTTATTCTCGCAATATCGTTGCGGACAGCGGATATTTATTCGAAGTCAACGCAGGTACTTATTCTGCAGCCGGTATTTATTTGCGCGTATTTATGGATGGTAAAAATACGAATTGTGTCGCGCAGCGTACAGAACATATTTCTGGGCGGACAAGAGCGATCGCTATGTATATCGATAGCAAAATGCCGATAAGGAAAAAATACAAAAACATTCGATAAGGAAAAACATAAGGAATACTATTTACGCTTTAAGGCGACATTTTTCTCTTATATTCGACATGGTCGCTTCAAATATGCGAACTCTGCCCAAATTTGACAGTTGGGCCATAGATGCACACTAAAAAGCGCCCGATAAAGTTACGCATTTTATAAATCTTGAGAAATAACTTGAAAAACAACTGATTAAATGACGGTTCATTTTCCCAACAAAAAAGAGCGTCACATTTCCGAAGCGCTTATGAACACTTGGAATCCCTCTTTAAAGCGAGGTGAAATATTGAGACACCGTTTTAAGTTGTTAACGAAATTGGCGCCTCATACCAAACTTCAGCCCTTTAGGTATTTGCGCTTCACGGTCGACTGGCCATTTTTGGTCTAATGGTCGATCTGAATTTTATTTAAGCTGTATTTTCGTATTAGTAGTCTGAACGGGAGCTCATTCGTGGCTGGTTGCGTTTTAAAGCTCTTGTCTGTTCTTATGACCATATACTCGCTGAGTCGTTTAAAACAATACAAAATTGTTATTTTTTGTACTTGAATTATGAAACACCCATTTCGGCGCTTCAGCCAAGTTGTATGATATACCTTACCTGGATTGTTAGAATACTTTCAATTTGTGATTCTTATTTTGGGGTTAAAACCGGCTATTTAGTGATTAATATACTCTTTAAACGATTCCCAAAGGTGTAGCGATCACGCTGATTATCAATATTTTTCACATAACCCGTGTAATTCGTCAAAATATGTCTTTTCTTTAAATTCACCTAGTCAAAATCGGCGCAATTATCCCATCATGTCTCTCAGGACGACCCAACCGCTGTCACTTGGAAGCCACACTGCGCTTTATTCTCTACAGGGGGAAGTTTGGTTTTTTTAGCATTTGCGCTCTTTTTTCGACCACGGGGAAGTAAGTTGCAGCGTACTGCGCTCTCTTTTGACACAACAATAAACGTTGCACTGACATTGCGCTTTTAAGAAGACAAACTTTCGAAGCATGTTAAATCAAAACGCTCGAACACGGCTTATCAAGTTCGCCATATATGATATATAATGCGCCAAATTCATAAACTGCACGCGGGGCACGGTAGATAGAAAACTGTTCGCAAAGTTGTTGAACCGCAGAAGCAGCAATCGCCCTGCGGCGCTTTCCTGGAAGCTCACTAGTCCCTGCCAGACTGAAGGTCGCAGTGCGCTGTGAGTGCGACTGAACGATTTCGGAAAACTTGTCGGGTGTGTGCGGAGTTTAGGATCCGGGCGCACTGCATGATTATTTTTTTTGTGTCGAAAATGTCAAATACGATTCGGAGAAATTGTTACATGACTACGCTGCTTCTCCAACCTCTATCATTATGCTCATCTGATATTTTCCTTGCAATATGGTCCAGGGCAAATTACACCCGACCAGAGAATATGCTTAAATAAGTCCTAAAATACCGAGTCGTTTTACAGAAAACCATTTGTCGATTGACAGCGCACCCCCATGTCACGTGACTAGCCTGTGGTGACTCACTACGCTTAGACCGATTTCAGCTGTAATGGACGTGACCTGGTATCTGGGTCAGGCAATGTTCACTTCACCAGTTGACGCCGGGGACGCGTCTCTCTCCCGCAGAGAGAGAAGTGTGCGAGACGGCACCGGTCGGCTCTTTCACCCCAGATTTATACGAGTAAAACTCATATAATTTGTTTAAAAGTATTGGCACAACAGTTCTCGGATCTACTGGCGCAGTACAGTGGATCCGGGCCGGTTTCGATCGCAATAGACGCACAGCGAGTCCTCTGCGGTTTTAGGGTCGCTGTGCTATGGTATACCGGAACGATAACAACCAAGAGCTGTATCGCTGGAAAGGGGGGGGGGGGAACCATTCTGGGTCCCTGTTCCAGCGATTACTGGTGACCGCGCCGTTGCTAATAGGAGAAAATTCAACATTTACGGTAGTTCTTAGATATGGATATCGTCCATGGAGTGTACTTACTTCAAATGCATCGAGTAATGCCATGGAGTGGTAATGTTTATGAAAGCCGTGTCCAAAAGTTTGCTGTCCTAGTGGGCGCTACCAGGAGGTTCAGGGAGAAATACACATTTGGTCGGGCAATGCATCTAATTGAGAGCTTTCGAATATCGCCTTGCGCGTCTCGCTGCGATCATTGGTTTCGGAGATAACGAGGGTGGGGCGCAATATTTGCCGCCCCCGGTCAATTGGGTTGGGCTGAGACTCCGGTCCAGCATGGATTAATGCGAGGGATATCATCAATATATTGGCACTGCGTTTGTGATAGATAGTCAATTTCCGTCTACTATCTGTTATATATTCATATCGGCAACAATATAATGACTGTTACATCGTTAGCTAAAAAATACAGAAGTCGTAAGCCTTCCCTGAAGGTAATGGGAAAATACAACATATATGTTAGTTATATACAAGTCAAGCATACATATACATAATGCATAGCGCCTGAAGATCTCCAGCCCACCCACCCACCCACAACACATGTTTTCTGTCCAGTAAGAAACCTGGTAGAGCACAACATAACGAAACCGCATGTAATCTTTGTTCTGGCTCATTGTGTGCAGTGTTTGGTGTATGCCAGAGATTCAAATGCAGGTGGAGTGTTGTTTTATGGCCTGAGTGGAGTTGTCCTCTACATTGTGTGCATGTTTGGTGTATGCACAGAGATTCAAATGCAGGTTTGGAGTGCTGTTTATGGCTGAGTGGAGTTTCCTCACATTGTGTGAATGTTTGGTGTTGCTAGAGATTCAAATGCAGGTGGAGTGGTTTGTTTTTGGTGAGTGGATTGTCTTACAATTGTGTGCATGTTGGTGTATGCTAGAGCTTAAATGAGGTAGGAGAGTGTTGTTTAGGCTGAGTGGAGTTGTTCTACAATGTGGTGCAATGTTTGGTGTAATTGCAGAGATCATGCAGGTGAGTGTTGTTTTATGGCTGAAGTGGAAGATTGTCCTCTACATTGTGTGCAATGTTTGTTATGCAGATGATCAATGCAGGTTGGAGTGCTTTGGTTTCATGGCTGAGTGGAGTTGTCTCTACCTTGTGGGTGGCATGTTTGGTGTATGAGAGATTCAATGCAGGTGGAGTGTTGTTTTATGGCCTGAGTGGAGGTTGTCCTTAATTGTGTGGCAATGTTTGGGTATGCAAGATTTAAATGCGGTGAGTGTTGTTTTATTGCCCGGAGTGGAGTTGTTCCTCTACATGTGTGCAATGTTTGGTGTATGTCAGAGATTAAATGCAGATGGAGTGGTTGGTTTTATGGCTGAGTGGAGTTTGTCCTTAAATTGTGTGCAATGTTGGTTATGCCAGATATTAAATGCAAGGTGGAGTGGTTGTTTTTAATGGCTGGATGGAGTTTGTCCTCTACTTGTGGTGCAATGTTTGGTGTATCGCCAGATATTCAAATGCCAGGTTGGAGTGTTGTTTTGCTGAAGTGGAGTTGTCTCTACATTGTGTGCAATGTTTGGTGTATGCCAGAGATTCAAATGCAGGTGGAGTGCTGTTTTATGGCCTTGAGTGGAGTTGTCCTCCACAAGGATTTGAGGATACAATAACCGTTTTGCACACACTTCGTTCAAATACGCATAGTGTATGTCAAGTGATTTCAACAAAGGGCCGTCCCCGTAATGCGAAGTTAACCTTTTTGTAATACCACTTGCATATTGTGTTCACTATTTTAAAGTTAACGCTTTGTTGTCTCTTATTCCTTGCCGATCTCCCAACTAGCATATTTGTTTCAATCGCTAGCATTTGCTAACATCAACTCAGCCTCACGTCGGACCGATTCAGTATCACAGAGCTTGAGCGAGTCCTTGCCATTGAAGTGTTTCGCCGGCGGTGATTTAAGACTTGCTCCACACATTTTCTTGACATATGGATTTGGCCTACATAAATTAGCCTCGATGCATGGGTTTAAAACAATTGAATTAAGCACGAATACAAGCAAAACAAAAATACTCGAAACTGAATCCAGTAAAACTTAGCGAAGTAAATGCATTCCCGTGTACTCTCCGGCGTCGCAAGGCTCTAACGTCTCTGGCCTTTGCAGCGTTCCAGCCATGGATCTTCTTTGCCAGCGACTTTATGCATGGCACTTGTCCTTCAGTGAGTCGTGAAGTCGTGAGCAGTGCTAGGATGCAGTCACGGCTGGCGTCACGGCTGGCGTCACGGCTGGCGCGTCAACAAAGGCAGACAGCTTTCCGNCGAACTTTTTTCACCTCTAGCCAAATCCGTCGCCATACGTGTGCTTCAAGAGGCCTTCAAGGTAGTTAAGTCCTCCTTGGCGCATCCGCATTTGGAGTTGAACATTGTCTCGCCGCTCGTAAACATGGTAGAAATTGGACACACTGCTGCCGAGATGGATCGTTTTCGTGATGCATTTTGGGGTGAGACTGTGACCGCAGTGAAGCGCTTCATTGCTCAGCAGCCACGTGTCGCGCTCATCGCAGACCAAGTGACCATCAACCGCCGTACTGTGGATGTAACCGCGGTGTTACGTGTCGTGCCCGATCAGCGCCTCTGAAGGAACTGGTCCAAAGCTTCGTCATTGCTGCTCCCGTGGTGGAAGACCACAGCGGCCAGGCGATCGCCGAGGAGTGGAAGAGGTCGCTGTCGAAGGTGGGCGTCGCCAGGCCGGACCAACTGCCGGCGATGTGTACTGACGGCCAGTACCACAGCATCGGAGCACCGAACAAGCTGATCGACCTCATGAAGAGAGCGCAAGAGGGTCTGCGATAGCAGTCTAGGCCTGCTGCTGTCGCATTCATGTTGGACAGCGGGTATCTTATAGAGCTGGTGGAGTCCTCCGTCAGGAAGGAGTCTCAGTGCTGATGGGTGGATGTGGTGAAGAACGACATCTCCAGGATCTCCCACCGCTTCACGTTTGCGTCGGGCTGGGAACGTCTAGTCAACGCTGGCATAAAGCGGGGAGTGAAGACCCTGCGACCAAGGTAGTGGTCCAGACTTGTAACTGACTCAGAGTCGAGTCATGAATCGACTCATGAGTCAGACATTTTTGGATGAGTCATGATAACATGCGTTTATATTTACATTTATCCATTTCTAAATTTGAGCTTTTCTGACAGAGCAAAGTCAAGTTATTGGATTATGGTACGATTTTGACACCCAAGGCCATGCGATAAGCACTGCTGTCCGCTAGTTTATGGTAACGGATGGCTCATAATTCGCACATACAAAATCGAGCCGTGGCTCGATTTCTTATATGAATGGCCTCTGGGCGTGATATGCTTCTCAATCGTATAAGCATAATTATAACTGTCATTTAGAACACCGATTCATAAAAACAGCATTATAAAATCACAAGCTGCGAAGTCCTTTCTTCCTCAGACCAGAAAAGGAACATGACAATAAAATGTGTATTTTCGCTCGTCTTCAAATAGCTACCTGCAACCTACTGTAATCAATAAATAAATTATGAAACCTAAATCAAAACACAATCGTCACCCCACTGCACTGGTATAGATGCTGATACATATGGGTAAGGTGTACGCGTATAACCGCTATCAAGGTTTCCGGGAATTCACTTCCACGTCACTGGTTAAACGGTAGCTGACGCAACCTGGCCACACAGTTCAGTTCAAAGTGACTCTGTCACTTGAGAGTCGTTCGGCTCGGCTGTGGGTTCTGGCTCTTATTTGATCGGTCCACCGGCTCCTCTCCATTTCGTCTCCGTTTTCGCTCCGTCCCGTTCAGCAGTTAAATCTCTGTATGTCTCTGTCTCTGTCTATGTCCCCATCTTTGTATCTATCTTCGTCTCCGTCTCCGTGCTTGTTGCTGTCCCTGCCTCACCCATTCCCATCCTATCAACGTATCTGTCTTTATCCTCACACTCTCCACCTCTCCGTGACGTCACATCCCGCCTCCGTTTCCGCCTCCATACCATCTCCGTCTACTCCTCCACCTCTCCGTGACGTCACATCCCGCCTCCTTTTCCGCCTCCATACCATCTCCGTCTACTCCTCCACCTCTCCGTGACGTCACGTCCCGCCTCCGTTTCCGCCTCCATACCATCTCCGTCCACTCCTCCACCTCTCCGCCGCGTCCTGAACCCGTCTGCGACTTAAGCCGCTGTTCAAAAGTCGGCTTTCAGCAGCAGTTTGCTGTGCTGCAGCTTCTGCGACTGCTGGGGCTGCAGCAGTCGCACCACGAGGACAGGTGCTCCGGTGTCGGATGCGGAGGTCAGCACCGTCACCGGATGTGCCTCCACTGCCGCCAGCGCCGCTGGGGAGGAGGGAGGAGGGGGGAAGGGGGTAATTGTGGTCATGTGTCAATGATTCAACAAACACTCGCAGATGATGGATGTAACCTGCTTTGTAAGGTTTCACAGGCAAGCAGCCTGCGGGTGTTGTATGACGTGGTTCCCGGTGTGATGACTGGGCTCAACTACAGGGTGTCCCAGAATTACCCGAACATCTGTTTGATAGTGAATATCGCTACTGCACTGTACACGACGAAGCTATCTTTGTCAAACTTTTATTAAATACTCCTCAGGAGTCGACCTTGAATACCAAACCCTCCCAAGGTCTGGTCGTGACCCGGGTCAGTTGCTAGGTAAGGTCAGCGGCGGGTGGTTGTTTTTCGTTTTGCGCCCAAGCGCTAAACCGGCAACTTTGAGCAATGAGTATAGCCCTGGGTTCAGCAACAGAGCTGTTGGCATGATTTTTGCTGGACAGCCTCAAAACAGTGCGTGCAAGCAGTTGGATATCAAATGCACCCTACTTTACCAGTGGTTGAAGCGTGGCAAAGGTGGGGAGACGCGCTGGTCAGCAAGCCCGGTCGCGACCGAAAACCCAAGCCTGCATCCGGTTCACCAAGAAAAGTGGATCGCGATGGCGCTAACAAGCGCCACTAATCCACGTGTAAGCTGGGTCCACCGCCTAACCAGGGCTGGCTACATCACATCCAAATTATTGGTGCATCGCTATCTCCGCGAAAACTTATGATAACGGTCTTCAAAACTGCCAAAGGGCCAAAACTGACAAAAATGCAGCGCGCCTCAAGTTCGCAAGAGACCACAAGAATTGGACATTAAGGACTGGCATCACGTATTGTGGTCCGATGTGGTCCGATGTCGTCCGATTTGGTCCATTTGAACTTTTCCACTCCCGTAAACGGCAAAATTACCGTGTGTGAGCGTCAAACGGTGCCGACGTTCTCGCATTTGAAACGGTCAAGCGTCCACAAAAAGTGCAAGTGCAGGGAATTATTAGCCATTGTGAGCTGCACGTGGTTTCCTCAAAAATCACCATAAATGTACAATAATACCGTCAGAAGGTTATGGCAAAAGAAGGAGTTGATGCTGTGAAACAGATGGCCGCAGACAGATCGGTTTTGAACAGAAAGTTGGTGGAAGATCAGGATCGAGCCATCTTCATGCAGGGCGGTGCGCCCCCTGAAACGACCCAAGCAACTCAACAGTGGTGCAAAAATAACTTTTCTGGATTCTGGGAGAAAGGAGAAGACCTGGACATAGTCCGGACTATAATAAAATTGAAAATATTTGCGGCATCATTCAACAAAATATTTATCAAGACAAACCTGTCACAAGCATCATCGGACTTGTGCAACAGCTAAAGCGGCCATGGGTTAGCATTTCTTCGGATGTGCCGGCGAATATAGCTGCCGATATGCCAAACTGAATATGACATTGCTTTGCTGGTTTAGGTGGCTATGTTTGTAAATAACGACACAAATTATAATTGTCTTCTTCTTTGTGTAAGACATCAAAGAGCAATGTTCGGGTAATTCTGGGACACCCTGTATATCGGGCCGTGGATACCCGAGATAAGTCGGTTCATAGTTTAAACAACGGTGAACGGCTTAAAGTTCTATACGTACCGATCCTGTATCTTAGGTATTCAAACCAAGCAATGTGTCATGGACGATAATAACTTTGGGTAAGTGACACGTCTCCCAGCACATCGAGTTGTTGATCTTTTTTCTTTTTTTGGTGGAGGTTAAATCACACGAGGTCAACTCACTGACAAGCTCCACCATGGTCTGCGGGTGTCGGTCGCCTTGGAAGAACAGCATATGTCCCGCGAGTGTGACACCAGGTTCAAAACGGGCTCCGCTCAGTTCCAGAAGAGTTGGCTGGTCTCCCTTCAGTGCACCTGGCGGAGTGAGGTCTGATAAAACGTAGTACATACCCACTACTTACTTGCCGGATGATGAAGGCATCGCTAGCTATAAATTAATCTGTCTACAGGATTGCGGATCCCCCTATTCCCAAATCGATGGCGCCATCCCTGTCTGCGGTAGTTCAGTGGGTCTTTTTAAGCAATACATTTCCCTGTAAATAGTGTGTGTTGATGCCAATTGTATCTGTTTCTTTTTCATTATTGACTACAATATTAATATTACCCACAAAACTGTCTTCAACAAAAAAATCAAAAACAGTTGCTTAGTTTAGCATAGGCGTCGAAAGCGTTTTAAAAAGTGCTTATAAAACCCACTGAATTGCCACGAAGTTAACTGCTTCAGTATATGTATGTCCTCTTCATGTATTACATATGATATATATGGCCGACACACCGCTCTGCCCACCTGTGACGGAGCCGGTCGGGCCCCCCTCTGCCGCCGTGACGCGTGCAGTGACGGTGCCAGAGACAGAGTCGCGGTCACGCCAGCAGGGTGACGACACTGTCACACCAGCCTCTGACGCCAGCAGGGCTGCGTTCACCAGGTTCACACCTCC
This sequence comes from Semibalanus balanoides, assembly GCA_014673585.1. Taxonomy (NCBI): domain Eukaryota; kingdom Metazoa; phylum Arthropoda; class Thecostraca; order Balanomorpha; family Balanidae; genus Semibalanus; species Semibalanus balanoides. The sequence goes on from VOPJ01001078.1 coordinate 40,803, forward strand.
GTCACCTCCGCCGATGCGACCAGACAGTAAACCGAGAAGCAGGCCCGAACGGAGACATGACTGCACGTCACCCATCCCCTGTCCTATAGGGGGGAGATGGGTCAGTCGTCAGGGGGTGGGGATGTTGAGAGGGGTCTGCACAGTACACAATGTTCAGCACATTTCCTGACGCTTGGGATGTTGTAATACACAAGTGGCATGACAGTAGAATGCATAGAAAGGTTGAATGGCAGCGACGAATGACTGGAAACACGGGACAAATAAAGAACAGCATAGCACATAAATCACCACCATTGCAATCAGACATGTTCCATGCCCTCAGGCGTTTTGACCTTTAAATGAGCATTGTGGCGACGGGTGATATGCTATAGCACTTCCGCACATTGCAAACTATTGCTCCGTGCTTTTTACCTTTTCCCATGTTTGGGCAGTTTTTTTTTTTTGTCATCAAAGTATCGAACACCGCGAAATGGCCGAAGATCTTCGGGATCATGGATCCGAGGTTCAGGGATCCAAAAGTGGTCTCAGGCTTTTTCGTACGTTTTTGATGGCCAAACAAACCAAACAGGCTCAGGCAATAGAGAGGGATCCGGACGCTAGAAGTTACAACGCATATTAGTTCTGTGTTGCTGTTATCGTTGTCAGAATATTGATTCCAAATTTGAGGCTTCTGGGATCCGAGCACATGTCTGATTGCAATTATGTTTTGGTAAGCAGTAAGTCACTGCGTGTTCGGTTCCTGCTCTGTGTTCTGTTCCTGTGTTCTGTGTTCTGTTCCTGTGTTCTGTTCCTGTGTTCTGTTCCTGTTTTCTGTTCACTGTTCCTGTGAGAGCACGAGGTGACGAGAATCCAGTATGATCACTACAAATAGAGGCGAGTGTAATAATGATTTAAATCTGACCGGAAGTGACGATTTCGAGCTGGCAGCTTGTGTCAGGCTTCAGCTGTAGCACCGCTGACAGCAGAGCTCCCAAAGCCCTCCCCAGCGCCACCCATGGCTCGTGGGTCGGCCTCAGAACATCGGCAAGTCCAGCGCCGCTCACCAGACCCACCAGAGGACCACCCTGTCAAGCACGAGGCCGTCGTGGTCACTGGCGGGGACACAGAATGTTCGCGATTTAACTGCTGCTCGCTAGACGCACCAGGGGGCCACCCTGGGAAGAACGAGGCCACGTTGGCCCTTTTATGGTAACAGAACGAAACTGGGTATATTATCGACCACCCAACTCACCCCAAGGCTAGTCCCGAGAAGGCGACCATATAGGCAGGGGCGTAGGAACTCATTTGAAGTTGGGGGGACAAAGGTTCTTTAAAAAACTTGTCAATTTTCAATTTTGTAAAAAAATGACAGTTTTGGGGTCAAAGTTTTTTATCCGAGATAGCCATTTTGTAGAACTTATCATTTCACGTGTTTTAACGTTTTTTATTTGCAATTGGCTTCAAAACTATATTTTTGCTATTTTCCTAACATTTAGCTATTTTCGACCAAAAATGCTATGTACCTACTGACGTCACTAAAATCGGTATTATGTTACATTTTGTTCGACGCAACTGCTATTTTTCATAGATAACGTAAAATTGAGGTACGCGAAGGTATACGAAGTTTTACGTCGATATCTGCAACGCTTCGGAAGTTATTTAGGAAAAACCGACGGGTGATCGGATCCGACCCGTCCACAGGTGATCGTGGGCTATGCCTCGTATTTTTGGACCAGGTATTGAGACTCACCCTGTTCAAAAATTTAAGGGAGCAGTTGCCCCCTCCCCCCCCCCCGGCTCCTACGCCTATGCATATAGGTCACTGCTAAGGAGGGAGAGGGGGCAATCGAAGATTGAAGCAATGATGATGCTTTCATTTAAACCCCTCTTCAATAAGTCTGGGCCTCATGAAAGCGTCATCATCGCCCGTCTCCTCTCACCTTGATCGCACTGACGATCTGGTCAGCCAGCTCCGTGGCAACTCTCAGCTGGGCCTCGCGGGTGCTGGCACCCAGGTGAGGGGTGCAGATGACACCCGGGTGCTGCACCAGCCGCAAGTCGGTCGGAGGCTCTTCGGAGAACACGTCCAGGCCGGCGCCGCCACACTGGCCGGACTCCAGGGCGGCCAGCAGGGCCTCCTCGTCGACGATGCCGCCGCGAGCCACGTTGACGATTCGCACGCCACGCTTGCAGCGGGAGAGCGTGTCGCTGTTGATGAGGTCTGTGCGGAGGGGAGGTATAGAGGTGAGAGTTGAGCAGGGTGTTCACGGTTCAAACTGAGCAGGTTCGCAGTAGGAATGGAAGAGAGACGCCTACAGCGTGGCAGTGAAATTAGTATGGATTGTTACTGTTCCAGGGGCGTAGCTTCTCAAAAAAAGTTTGGGGAGGGGGCTGAGATGGAAAAATTCGCTTAAAGTACCATCAAAATTCACAAAATGCAGATTTCTCCCCGAATTTAACACCTTCCTCGTCAAAGCTGGGAGGGGCCTGATTCCTGAAGCCCAATTGAGGAGTCTTCCCTCCCCAACCAATAGGCGGATCCAGAAAGTGTTGATTTTGACAGTTTGGGGGGGCCAAATCCCAAAAAATTAATCCGCATAAAATTCTGAAACTCATCGGATTTCGCTTGCTTTATTATCAATAACTGATTTAAAACAAACTTTCTCCAGTAAAAGTTGCTTAGTTTTACGACAAACTCAGGAAATGTGTCAAATTTGGCCGATTTTGGGTGGTTTGGGGGGGGGCATGACCCCTTTGGCCCCCCTGGATCCGCCCTTGTCCCCAACTGAATAGGAAACTACACCCCTGTACTATTCTTATGTTGTATTTGCAGAAGCATAGGTGTAAAGGTGACTTCTTAGTTCTTACACACCTTTGCTCAACGGAATCATAAGTAAATTTAAGGCAATAGCACCCGTATTTGATCTGTAACATGGACTCTGTTCGGTCGCACGCTAGCGGCTGCTGGTAGCGCTGTTGTGCTTGTGTTCTCTATGACAACCAGGCGTCACCCAACGAAAGGCCAGAAAGGGAATTTGTCACGATAGGCACCGTGACGTCAAAGAGAGTATGTGGAGAGGCTATTTCTGCCAGTGTAAATCGCAGAAGCAGCGAAAGCGCTAGCTTTTGTGTTTGAATAACGGCACATGTGACAAATCAAACTGAAATGAAACCAAGCACAGATGTGATATACCCCTGAAGCAGAGTCCGGAAGTGCTTAATTGCGTCTGTTTCCGTGACGTAAATTTGACGTCAGCTAACGAAAATCACTTGCTTTTGCACCCAACAAAGCTATGATATGAGTTCGTGGACCTTGACATACCTAGCTCATGTTTGATCTGCAGGATTGGAGGAGTGTGCACTGTGCAGTGCACTATGATATAGTGAAATGCGTATGGTGTGGACTTTGATTTAGCTCACGTTTGGTGCGCGGGATCAGAGGTGTGTGCACGGTGATGTAGATAAGTGATTATCATCGCCAAGGGTATGGTCGCCCTCTCTTGATAACCAGAATGACCTGTTACTCCCGCCCCCTATTGGCTATTACTCGAGCTGCAGTTTTCGGCTGCAAGCTATGCTGTACAACATAACTGCAGGCGTTTACTACTAGTGCCATCTAGGGACAAGAATATAAGTAGACATACGTGCTGTTCCTCCTAGTCTAGAAGTTCTAAATGAATGTATGGACGCTGATGTTGACTCACGTTTGGTCTGCGGGATCAGAGGAGTGTGTACTGTGATATAGTCAGCGTCTGCCCAGATATCGTCCAGCTCTCGCTTTTCCACGAGAAACTCTTGAGCCGCCTCCGCCGATACTATTGGGTCGTAGCCAATCACCTGGTGCGAATGTGTGTTTATCAAAGGGAATGGCTCGCCTTTAACATGGGGTTTTGTACTGAGATCGCAGATTTGTAGAGCAGATCAAAACATTGGTTGCGGCTGAAAAATTACCTCGCTGCGTTAAGTAGCTTTACTTTAGACACAGGACTAGTGGGACCTTTTTAGAAGACACAATTGCATTTCCCGAAACTTCGAGAGTAGTAGTAACTTTGAGTAACTTCTAACCAACAATAAGTTACTCTGGGTAACTTAAAAAAAGACTAGTAGTGCCCTTTAAGAAAAAGTTTCGGGTGGTTTCGGGTCACGGGGCCCGCTTTTTTCGTGCCCCGAAACCGCCCCAAACTTCTTCTAAAAGGGGCCCACCCCAGCCAACAATTAACTTGGGCACTGATCGGGCACAATGGTTTAATCCCATTGTGCCCGATCAGTGTCCAAGTTAATTGTTGGCTGGGACTGGTCTGGTGTCGAAATTACTTAGAGTAGTGAGGTAAGTATTTCACACAACCCATTTTTCGATCTGCTCTACAAATCTGTTATATCAAGCTCAAACTCCATTTAACATTACCTATTCCTCTTTAACATTATCATACGGTAATGGATACTAATGTCATGTGCAGACAGCGTTAACAAATCGGCAAAAACACAACGGAAAATAAACAACATATTGTATGAGATTTAAAACATAATATTTGCAACAGAATATTAGCTTTTGAACGTAGCCCGCTTTTTACGCACATATAATGGTCACATTTTTGTATCGATGAACATACCGGTCTGAAAACGCCCTTTTGCAATGCCTTTTGTACACTTATTTGTAATTGTATGCCAGCTTCTCCAGCACCACACACTAGCATGTGGCTGTTACTGTGACTGCCCGTGTTAGCCCGTTAACATGTGTCACACCTTCATGCCGAAAGCGAGCATCCTGTAGCGCCACCTGTCGTCCGATCCTGCCCAGGACCCAGCACCGCCAGCGTCTTCCCGCTCAGCTCCGTGCCGAGGAAGTCACCCCTGTAACAGCCGGACAGGCGATCAAGACATTGTAAGGCTTTTAAGTTTTAAGCCTTTTAACTTTTAAGCCTTTAAAACTTGTATGCCTGCCCCAGCTAATGACAGACGGGTATCTGACTAGATGTTGAAACACTGTTTATGATTGTGCGTCGATATAGTTTATGCCTATTCCTCTATCTATGATTGTCCAAAGATTGCGAATCAGCACTTAACAGGAGATATTGAAGCACCATTATAAACAGTTTCAAGCATTTACCCTTCAAAGTCAAGGAACTTGCGTGAAATTTTAGATACTAGCATTTTGAATACAAACGGAATGATTAATAGTGAGCAAGTATTGTAGTAATGTGTTGCATTTTTAACCCGTTGTCTTCGCATGATGATGCATCTAGTGGAACAGCCAGAGGGAGGTTCAGCAGTATCTTACCGCCGCCATTGTCCGGCCTTGAGGGAGGCGCAGGCAGCCAGCAGGTGACGACTGAGGGCCGCGATCAGCACACACGTGTGCTCGGTGGCACTCAAGGTGTTGCCCCCAGGGGTGCTGCGCAGAGGGACACACACACGAGGCTGAAGCTCACTGGCATCGTGTTTCACAAATAGGTACTGTACACTGTGTTTCACAGCGGATGTTAGTAACTCAGGTTTAGGCGATTCTGCACATCGAATAGGGCATTACGACAGGTCACTGTTTCTGGTTCACGATGATAATCGGTAAACGGTTGTATAGTGACAGACAATTTTGTTTTATTTTTACAATTGCAATTTCACATTTCCTTTTATTATTATTTGCATTTGCAATTTTACAATTTATATTACGACATTGCTTCTGCAACGCCAATGTTTACAGCTCAATGTCGCTTATGTTAGAACTGCCATCGACTCGATCCACTTGTCTAGGACGCATATTCTTCAACGATGTGAAACATCGCAATACCAGGAAACTATCTTTGCATAGCGTACCATCTACAACTACATAGTAACATATCATCTTTATAGTTTTACCATATATGTGAGCTGTTCTTACTTCATGACAAGAACTCCGTGCCGCGTCGCTGCGTCGCCGTCTATGTTGTCTGTGCCGGTCCCCGCCCGGCCGACCAGCTTCAGCCTTGGACACTCCCCGAACACCTGGGATGTCACTTTAGTGGCCGAACGCACCAGAAGTGCGTCATGGTCCTATAAAACGAGACTAAATATGGGTTCATGGTTTCACTAAATATGGTTTCATGGGTTCACTGCATATGCTGAACGGAAGTCACTCGGCGACAATGATTGAGTGGGAATGGAAACAACGAACACGGAAACGGAAACTGGAACGTGAATGGAAACTGGAACGGAAAGGGAAACTGGATTGGGAACGGAAACTGCAATGGAAATGAAAACGGGGACCGGGCAGGGACGACAACGGGCATGAGTCACTGTGACTATCACTGCAGCTTCTGGCTCTCTACGACACTAATACCAAGACATTGCACAACAATTTTGCAGTTGCGTAAACAATATAACCAGTAAGACGCCTTAACCCTATTAGTGGCAGGGGGGCAAATATTGCCCACCCCTCATATTTTTCTTAGATATCTCGACGGCTACGAGGTAGGCTTATGAAACTTTTCGGACTTTTTTCCTAACATTGAATTTTCCACATCTGGTGGTCAAAATTTTTGGAGTCTTTCGACTTGCAACAGAGGCGGTTTTCAGGGCCGCAGTTTTTTTGGGAGGCGATTTCGGCGGACAATTGGCGCATGAATATGGAAAATCGCGGTCTTCCACGGATTCTTCCTAACTGCCTTCAAGTTATGAAAACGATGCATAAGCTTTTACGGTGATCAAACTAAGTTCAAATTGTTGATGTTCATGAAATATTGTGTATTTTTACGGCAGAGGCGGTTTCAGGTATTTTAAAAAGGGGGCTTTCCAAAAGTATGAAACGCCAGCTGAAAAGTCAATCAGCACTACTATAAATTGCGATTTATAGCCTACGAAGATGCTGGAGATTAGTTTCTCCTTCCAATTTTGGCATAATTTATTACGTCTTGAGTTTCAAGGGCGTGTCCAGGCACAGAAAGGGGGTAAACTTGCATAGTGATAACGATATACCAGCGATTACGGTGCAATAAATAGATAGATGAGAATGATGACTGTACATATGAGTCCAGGAGAGGAAATAAATACATTTTATTGCAGAGGCGCGCCTCAGGAATCGAAAAAGGGGGTCATATTATTCAAGAAACTATGATTGCATGGGCTTACTACAACAAGGACATAACATTACTTGCAGTTTTTCCGATGAAAAAAAAGTACCAGGACCTTTTTGAAACACTTTGAAGAGAATAGGGCGAGCCAGGCTTAGAGGGTAAAAAGCGGGTAACTTACTGTGAATTGGAAAATTGCAAGCAAACTAGTAATTGTTGAAACTAGTTGTATTATATTAGCTGTGATTTAATTTTTATCAAAAGGTTTTGCAGCCTCCCAAAATGGGATCCTGGAGTACGCCCTATGATGATTAAGCAGCAATTTAAAATGGAACTATCTATGAATAACTGATTTATATTCCGTGGTAGAAGCATCGATTGCTGATCATATTTTCGTATATTTGGCCTCCCCTTTTTTCGTTAAACCGACACCGCCTAAAGGTACACCAAATATATGTCTCTAATAACCTCATTTGTTTATGATGTACAAATAACAAACTATTGCATTTACTCAGAAAAAAGGCCATCACATAAACGAGCTTTGGATTTACGCCTTTTACTTTGCCCCGCCAATTAGTGACCTGCACACGCCTATGATTTTTTGAATTTTAACAATACGTCCATCAACATATCAATTTTTTCTACTCAATGTCTATCGATCGCACTGTTGATTTGAATTCAAATCGGTATATAAACATGGCAGGCTCTGTTGGATCCAAAATACCTCTAATTTTTTGTACTTTTTGGCCCCCCACCCCGTTGCCTCCCCCTATTCTTAAGACTTAATACATTTTAAAAAAAATGTAGATCAATCGTTAAGGGTGAAATCGACATCGTTTTGATTTTTTAAAATTGGGACCGGGTTCGGATCTTGCGAGATCCTCTCCGGGGGGCCGAATATGCAATCCGCACCCTCGCCACCTAATAGGGGTAGCCGGGAGCCTGGCCACTAAAAGGGTTTAACACGGCGAAGGACGAGCGGAGGTCCGAATAAATTCCGTGTCAATTTAATCAACCGTACCACGAGGTCCGTCTTGTTGCAAAGCAATGCATTTTTAAATTATTTTCGCTGTGTTGTTTGCCCGTCGCAAATAGATCCGAACTAAGTCGATACTTTAAACTAAATAGGTTTTGAAGCGTTATTTTAAATTTGCAATTATAAGCGTTATGTTTGAAGGCAAAATTTCATTTTGGGTGGGTATCAGATGGATTTGATTGCGCTTTACAGCCGCATCATTTTTATCGTCTAGCACCCTTTGGTTTTGAAGCTACGGCGGTGTATTCAAGGAATATTATACAATCGTCATATAGAAATATTACAGACAGATTCTTTAAACAGTGAAATAGCAGCATGCAAACCTAAATTTTTGAAATGCATTTTAGAGAACGGTACAAGTTGGTCTACACATTGGTGTTTTGTTTCATCGCTTCAACCATCCCAATAGGTGCCTGAGCACCTCGATTAAATTGTGAAAGACGTTCCAATAGACTAATTGAAATTTGCGCTTGTATAGCCAGTAACTTTGCACCTTACCCCGCGCCGTCTGATCGACCCATTAGTGCATACGCCGGGCGGATCGGTTTCTCTCTAACCTGACGGCATGCTGTGTTTGACCCGTGTTCTTTGCGACGTTTTGGTTGCCGAATTATAGGGTCCGGTATTTGCCAACGAATGTTTTTGTAGGTAATTTTTGCGTGACGGAACGGGTGCACGTGCGCACGTGCAGTGTGGACCGCAGAGTTTTAACCTGTGGCAACGCATTGCCAGTTCGGGTTGTGGTCCCTCCAGCCTTAAACACCAAAAATTTTAGCTTTATAGGGTCAGCCGTTTCTCAGGCTACAGCAGGATAATACTTTCTGACACCCCTGACGCGGCACGTTGTCACGCCGGCCGTGATGACGCCATCACATTATAAAAACATGTCAATAATAATAATGTTCATTGCATGGGGCTATCATATGGCGAAGACCGCTTTGTCCAATCGGATGGCGCGGATTCAAAAGATATAAGCTTCTGACCAAGCGTCGCGTCTGGCCCGGCCGGGTCGGCCGCTTATATGTGACGAAATAAATCCGGTATTCAATGAGGACTCGCTCCGCGCGCTTTTTGCGCCTCTGCTAATGGCGAGAGTACCGGCGGCTTTGGTCAATTCGGATGCCGGGGGTTCAAAAGAGTTATTAAGCGTTGTATGCAGCGTCCGCGGTCTGACCCGGCAGGACCGCGCCGCTTATATGCGAGAAAAATCCGGTATTCAATGAGGACTCGCTCCGCGCTTCGCGCTCGCTCGTAAGTCGTAACTATACCTACTGACACTCTTCGCTTTTTAGGCATCTATTCTGATAGGCGACAGCGCCTACGCTGTATAGTAAACCGTTAGTGGATGGTGGACCGTTCACCCGTTAAAGGGAATGTTTCACTTCTTTGAAAGTTGTCCAATGTACGCCGCTTGTGGTGCAAAATATGAAGTAATTGCTGCCGAAGCACGATTCTCGACATTTGTTTCTCACAAACAGTGCTCAATTTCATGAAAAACTAAGTTTTAGTAATTTGGGCTGAAATGAACGTCCATATGCTGAAAGGAAATTTTTTGGAAATAGACGAAAACCTTCCACGGCTGCCATTATGTAATGAGCTAAGTGTAGTTGGCTAATGTAGAGCGAAAAATGTAAAACAAGTCTACTTTCATCAACAATTTGATTAAGAGAAGATTTGACGACCATCGGCTTTAAGCAGCGCGATAGCTAAATACCTAGGGCCTTAATTTTGTGGCAGATTGTCAAAACCAGAAACTAAATTTACTTCGATTGGACTCTGTGGGTGTTTTAACTTCTACACTACTTAATTTCAATGCAAATCCAGCAAAATGGTCATCTCAACTTAAATATAATGTTAATGTGAAACATTCCCTTTAACAAATACATTGTCGGGGATATCATGACCCGCTTTCCTGTTCAACTAATGGCCCGTAAACCCGTAAATCATTAGCCCTTTAGCTTTTCCGGAGATAACTTGACCCGCCATCACATTGCTATATTTTGCAGGGGATGACTCAAAATTTAGAAGGGGTTTGTCTGGACTTCTTAAAAATTAGGGACCATCGGCGCCCCTGTTAAGATGCTCAGTCAAAAGTTTGTTATTTCCCCGCTAACCTCCTTCGGTAACTTCATGGCCTATTTAAACATGTTAACTGGGGATTTGTCCCCTGCAGTGCCTTGAATCCCCCAGTAGACGCAAAAATCCCCGCAGTCGATGGTAAGAAAAACGCGTTGAACTGTCCTGACGATCCGACACTATCCTCCCCCTGGGCAACAACGTTTTCACTGACGAAACGGATTAAACGTTTTGCCACTCAAACTCGAAGCCTAGATCCACAAGTGGAAATCCCCCCTCCTCCAATGACTATTGATTAGAGGAAGCCTTGCTTCGGTATCCCATAATAGAGCAAGAACGTTAAAAGTGCAGTCAATACCTCATGTTCTAATGAATAGACGTAACATTTATGTGCCCACACACGTTCAGCACTATCTGCCAACTGACCCCGGCCGCCGACCATCTGGTCTGACCGACCACGTGACATGTCAACCGGCCAGCCAATCAGAGGCCTCGTTCTCCCCGACGTGGGGATTGTGAAGACGGCCTCACACACAAGTCAAGTCACAAGTCAGCGACCGTGGGATGAGAAGAGAAGCTCTGGGAGAAAGCGTGACGTCATGCTCCAAGGCGGTGACCTGCACCGCGTTCATATGACGCGCAGTACACACTACACAGCACAATACGGCGAGATGTACACGTCATCGTGAACATCAAACAGAAATGTCCAATTTGTCCATGTTCGAATCCATGTCATCATGTCAGAAACAGAATGTCATAGTCTGAGGCTCTATGCACAGTTCTCGGGGATCCTCACGCAAAAGACAGCGGCCAGAGAGATGCGTAGGCGCGGCGGGCGGAAGTCGAGGTCAATTGGAGGGGAGATCGGCTGACGCACGCACGCACGCGTCGACACACCACACGCACACAACGCACGCCACACACCGCACCACACACGCCACGCACGCGACGCACGCACGCCACACGCCAACGACGCAACGACGCACACGCCACTACAGCACTACACACACACACACACACACACAACAGAACATTTCGATGGCCGGTATGCACAAACACACACACACACACACACAACACACACACACACAACACACACACACACACAAACCACACACACACGCACGCACCGCACGCACGCACGCCACGCACGCAACGCACGCACGCACGCACCGGCACGCACGCAACGGCACGCCGCACCGGCAACGCAGGACACACACACACTCGTCTCACTTGCCCAAGTCTCACACACACACACACACACACACACACACACACACACACACACAGGCTCTTCAAATATAAATGTAGATACATTCCAGCGATGCGAGATGGCCTGATCTCACCTGCAGCAGAGCTATCAGCTGATCGGCGGTCAGTGAACCAGTCTCCGTGACCTGCAGGCCCGCTGCCCGCAGTCGGGCGCTGCACTCCATGCTGATGCCGTCGGCAACCAACACCTTCTGCACCGCTAGTGACATCTGACGGACACGGGCCGAGTTAGCCAACACCTTCTGCACCGCTAGTGACATCTGACGGACCCGGGCCGAGTTAGCCAACACCTTCTGCACCGCTAGTGACATCTGACAGACACGAGCCGAGTTAGCAAAAGACGTGCTATTTTCAGTTTTTATGCTTTATTGCTTAAGCAGTACGAAGCTTCTAACTGCAGATCCCCATGAGGGTACCATTTTGCACCCCTTTTTCCCTTGTCACGCGCATATGTGTTGGGTGGGAGCAGAGTGTTTCATGGGTGCTTAAACCCCAAGCCCAGCCCAGCCGAAGCCCATGAACACCAAGCCCAGACCCAGACCAGACCTAATCAGATTTAGTAATTATTGCGCTCATGCCCTGGTCCGGCCCCATTCAATCTTAAAGGGACACTGCAAAACCTTAAAGATTGATAGTTTGAGTTGAGAATAGCCATTTTTGGGCTTGGCTGGCAGTTGAATTATCGGTATGGGCAAGTAGTTAAAAACAACCCACTGAAGGGTCGAATCACAGAGCAAATTCCGCAGTTGCGATCTTTGACATCTGGTAAACATTCCAGTCCCCAATGTATTTGAATTGGGACCCTGATTCGATGTCATTGTCTCACTTTCCTAAATATTTATTACAGTCGACTTGCTTTACGTTTGGCAATACATTAGCCATACACTAGTCATATTTATGGCAGCGTTAATTTTTTTTTGCCAAACAAATTCCTTCATATGACGTCATCAGATCAAATATTATAAAACGTGTTTTTTATGAAATTGAGCACTTTTTGTGAGAAGCGAATGTCATAATCGTGTTCAGCAGCAATTACTTCATATTTTGCACCCAGCAAATGGCGGTACATTTGGCCTAACTCTTTTTGGCAAGGTGCAGTGTTCCCTTTAAGCAGAATAATTATTTTCATCAAATGTTGCAACCATTATTCTAAACCAGATTTACTTGCCACTGCTATCAAACGAGAAAGTATCATCAACGCCACCTGTGTATTGGCTGTGCGCTTTTGACTCAATCGAACACTTTTCGGTCAACACATTTGGTCGATCATCTGGATCCAGACTTTTGGATCGGACTGATTTTGGGATTTTCAATCTTTCACAACCCACTGGCTAGGTAAATACCAATGATTTATTGTTGCTCGCAATGTAATTGCCCCAATTTATTGTTTTTAAGGTGTCCTTTCATTCAATCTTAATTAACAATATTTACCTGGTTCAAACAATCTGGCTGTCAAAGTAAAAATAACGGCAAATTGACATGACTAAAAACTTGTCATACCCATGCCCACCCAGTACCCATGCAAAGTCAAGAAATGCATACCTAGCCCAGACAATCGGAAAAATTGAGTGGGCACCCATGGGTGCACTCAGCCCATGAAACACACTGGGTGGGAGTCACAAAGGTGCTGAATGGTGGAAGCCGGTTTTATTTCCTACCCACTCACCGGTTTTGGTATCCGCAGCTTGCACCGTTCTCGGTCACAAATCTCCCAAGCGAAGGTCCCCTGAAATTGTTTCGATGCCCGTTGCTGGCGTCGGCGTCCTATGCACCCCGCACCGTCGCCACCACCAAAAAATGACCCGAAAATTGGGTGCGAGTGCCACGCACTGTTTTCCCGCTAGCCACCTATTGCATGACTGTGTGCAGTGTCGGATCTAGGTTTCAAGTTCGGGGGGACAAACATTTTGCTCCGCAAAAATTTCGTCCGCGACGAAAAGTTGTTGCGTGGGGGAGGGGATAGGGTCGGGTCGTCAGCCGAGTCCTACTTTATCTAATGTGAAATTGGTTTTCTCAGGGGGCATGGCCCCTGCGCCCCTCCCCCTCCCTTGGCTACGTCACAGGATCCAGAGATATAAGGAACAATCAATAAAAAAAGTGTGAAGACAAGTGAATTTTGTCTCCGGTTTGAAAGAAACCGCAACCAATATGTATTTTTTTTCCATTTTGGGGCCTTTTCCTCGTCAATGTCAAGACCATTCGCCCAAATAACATTTTGTTTTATCTTCAAACAAATAACATTGTTAGCAGAACAAAGTTTGGCAGAGTGTGTTTTTAAATGAATAATATATAATAATAATAATAATCAATAATAATAATATAAAATAAATATATAATAATAATAATAATAATAATAAAAATAATAATAATAATAATAATAATAATAATAATAATAATAATAATGATAATGATAATAATAATAAAAATAAAAATAATAATAATACAATAATAATAATAAAAATAATAATAATAATAACGTAAAGACGAGCGCTCGCTCGTCTTTACGTGGTATATGGGAAAAATATGATTATGAGCGATCTGACCCGACCCAACCCGACCCGACCCGACCCGACCCGACCCGACCCGACCCGACCCGACCCTTGGCGATGCTTTTGAGAAGCTCATATCTTTGCAACCGCATGTCCGATTGACAAACGGGCTTCTTTGCTGAGTAGCCCCATCCAACCTATCCTGTTTTTACCAGTGCCGACTCATGTGGGTGACTACCACAGCGCGTGGCACGTGCTGCGTGAGGGGTGTTGAAAGGTGTTTTGTCGCAAAAAAAAACGGCTGGGCTAGTTGTGTTCGAGTTTGGTTGTGTTTAGGGAGGGACCCCTCAGCCACCGATTTTCCATTAATCAGGGGTGAGGTGCCTCTTCACATGCGCACGTCCACACCCCTATTCTATATCTCAGGAACGGCTGAACCGATTGTCTTCCAATTTGGTGTGTGGTTAGGGTTTCCTCAGTCGCCACTTTCCCACAAGTCAGGGTGTGTGGATCTGCACGTGCGCACCCTTTTTGCATCTCAGAAATTACTTGTGCGATTGAGTTGAAATTTACCATACATTTTCTTCGCGCTCGTCCGTTCATCGCCAACTATGGGGCTTTACCGGTAATAACAATAACAATATCAAACAATAATAATAATAAAATAATTGAATAATGAGAGAATCATGATAATAAAATAATAATAATAGATAATAATAATAACTAGAAATAATTATAATAAATAAAATAAGAGAGTAATAAACCTAATAATAAATAAAATAATAATAATAATAAAATAATATAATAATAATAATAACAATAATATAATAATATAATAGATAATAATAATAATAAATAATGATAAAATAATGAATAATAAATAACAATAAAATGTATAATAATAAATAATATAATAACTAATAATAATAAAATACAGGAAATAATATATAAATAATTAATAACCATAAATAATAATAATAATAATAATAATAATAATAATAATAATAATAATAATAATAATAATAATAATAATGACGTTCTACGCCGCATGCCAAGCAGATTACCCACCATAGTGTCACACAAATGCTTCAGTTGCTCAAATGTCCCAAAGAAAGTGAGAAGCCGTCGAACTCTAACTATTCTGTCTGCCAGTCTACGAAAAATACAGCACGCCCGTTGTTCAATAATTGACAATCGGTTACTACCGACCTACCGTTGCTTGGGAATTCTGAGTTTCGATAGACTTGTGGTGTTGGAAACGGTCCTCCGTGTCTCTATTGATTAAAAATCGGCCTGTGATCTATCCTAGTTTATCACTACCTTGAATATTTTATATTGCGATTCCCTACATACATACTCATGTGAACTTTCCTCATGCCATAGTTTGAATGTAATGGGATTTGATATGATTTCCCTGGTCTCGTTAGCTTACGGTGCCTTATCGGATCTCAATTTACACTTGCCAACCCATCTTTTCCCAAGACTAGTAGACAAATAGACATTGGACCATATGATTAGAAAATGACAATCAGGGTGATCTTTTTTCAGCCTGTGCCTTCCACGACTCCCTGAAGACCGTGATGACCGTGATGCTGCGTATCTTCAAAGCTTCCCAGTCGGCCCCAAGAAGCTCCGAGGTGTGCATTTTTTTCGCTTGAATTGGCTGTTTGCGCTTTGCGCCTAATCTTGACAGGCTAGTTGAAGGAAGTGTGCCTTCACTCTCTGGCGAATCTAGAACGGTGGTTTTTGGCGGTTTGGGGGGCATCAACTAAAAAAAAATCAAAAAATAGAAAAAATAATAATCAGATTTCGTTCCCATATGCATTGCTAGACGTTTTAAAATAATATTTACTTAGTGAAGCTTGTGTAGATGTCCGACATCAGGGAATGTGTAAATTTTCTCCGATTTCAGGCGATTAGGGGAGGTCATATGCCCCTGACCCCTCCCCCTCCCCGCCCTGGGCCTGCCTGCTCTTTTGGAATGTCAATCATATTTTTATTATGGCAAGAAACTATTGATTTTATTTTATTGTATTCAATAAAATTCTCGTCTGGAGCCCCTTCTGTTGAATTTTTACTTAAACTCTGTTTACATATTGCTTTGGCAAATCCGAAAATCTGATGCGAATTGAATCCGAATCCGATTTTATGTCAAATTCGAAAATTTGACCTGACCTGAGGTCGTGTCAAGGTCATATCAAATTTTATTTCACTTGATGACAATCGATAATAGAAACAGAATGGCGAAAGCCCTATCACTCTACACCATATGCCCTGGGGGCACATTATATTTGACCTCAAAGAGGTCACGGAAGAAAATTACAACTTGTAGTCTTTTGCTTAGCTTGAAAATAATGATATTGATGAAAACTGAGCATATTTAGCTAGGTTTGTTCGATTGGTGCGCATTTCAATTTTCTCCCATTGACTTATAATGGGAGGTCGCGAAATTGACATTACCTCAGGTCACCAATATATCAAATCTGAGATAAACGAACTGTAGACACCCATTTCCTTATTACACACTGTGAGTTTCAAATTATTTAGTGAACTACTGTGGCTTTGGCATGATGCCAAACTTTCAGAAACGTGACTTGAGGTCAGGTCATTTAGTGTGAGCTGACGACGTGACCTTGAAAGTTAGGAGATCAAACCTTTAACAAAGTGTGTGTAATTGATGCCCGAGCAGTTGTGCCAAATTTGGCGGCGCCGCCGTCTTCCCGCTACTCTTGAAAAACCTCAGGGGGCGGACATCCCCCCGTCGGTGCGCGGGTTAAACCTCCTGCGACATCTAAAATGTCGCAACAGCTCTAGTGATAGCGTTATTCAGATACTGCATACTTTTATTTGCGCATCGTTATGCGGTACAAAATCAACATTTTCAGCAGTTGAGCTGTCATAATAATAATAAAAAGAAAAAAAAAACAGTCTTCTCTATCATACCTTTCGTTGGTTTGATGGTATCCGAAAAGTACTCCGCCTTAAACGACTGATTGTCGAAGCTGGCAGACACGGGCTTGACACTGCTGTGTCGCTGAGGGAAGACGAATGGGCGGTGCGATCCTGCCAGCACGAGCTGACGTTCGGTGCACGCGCTCGGCCCGTGACGTGCTTCAATCACCACTCCCGGTCGATAAAGCAGGAGGGGCCACTTGTCGCACAGTGTCGCAGGTGTCGCAGGTGTCGCAGGTGTCACAGGTGTCGCAGGTGTCGCAGGTTGTCGCAGGTGCGCGACAAGTGGCCGCTCCTGTCCCAGGCCTGGGACACATTAGAGATGGATTGAATATGGCCGAGATTGACCGGCGCTGGGTGTTGTTGGTAGGCAGCTGATAAAGAGGCGGGTATAACGGCTGACGTAACTGGTAGAGCTGCTGACGGTAGTTCCATGCACGTGCTCGCATGGCTGTTTTGTAAGCTGTATGCAGGGCTGTGGGTCGACATAAGTTTAACAACTCAGACTCCGGCTGGAAAAATCGATTCCGACTCTGACTCCGACTCCAACTTCGACTCCAATCTATGTTCGCTCTACTATGGGGTTGGGACAGATATAAGGTTTTATGCTTAACAAATTTAGCGTAATTTTCTATAATTCTAAAAGGCAACTTAGAACACCTTTTGTCCCGAATCTACCACTAAAATTATCGTATTTGATAAACTAACATTCTTGGTTAAAATGTATGTCACACCTGAGTAATTTTCCGTGGCGCTTACGACGCTTTTGACCTAGATGTGGTCCAAAGGGAACAGTTCACCCTTTACATGGGTTTTTGCGTTTTAATATATACTAAAGGGGGGGGGTATTATATATATATATATATATTAATTATTACACTATATATACACACACCTTATTAATATATATATATATATAATATATATAATATATATATGTATATATATATATATATATATATAATATTAGAACAGTGAGGTTACCTGGAACGTTACCCCTCTTGATACCATTTAAATATGAATGTAAAAGCTGAGACGGCATTACTTTGTGTGTCTAGTCAAGGACACATCCGACATTCCTGGCACACATACCGGTACAGAGCAGTGGCTGACAATGGTAAATGGTTAATAGTAATACGACATACGCTTGTAAGGCAGAGCTGGTAATTTAAAGGTAATGTGGTCACCACATTAACCTTAACCCAGCGCCCGCAAACTGGCGGGGTGTTTGGACACCGCCCCTCAAGTTTTATCAACATAACGAAAAAACGGCGGCGCGTGGCGCCGCCAAATTTTGCATAACTAATCATTGATTCTTTCCGCACATCTTGCGAAAATTCAAGTTTCGTATCGGGTTAGGTCAGGTCACCAGGTCAGGTCAAGTGACCCTACCTACAAAAACGTTTTGGTCGGTCGTGCCATGACTACAATTTCGGGATCGATATCAAATCTTTTAAGGATTACATTAAGTCATTAGTATCTTAACAAAAATGTTTTCGGATTTTTTTTTGTATCGGTGAACCTATAGGGTCGGGTCAATTTTGCGAATCTCCCCATTATAAGTCAATTGGAGAAGAAATATCAAATGCTTTTCCTTTGTCGCCGATATCAGTCATTTATTTTTGGTAGGGCATTATCATATGATATTATGGTATGATCCAAGTGCAGGTTTTGCTTCAGGGAACATTACGGGGTCATCTGAGGTCACCGAGGTCCCCACATTTTCGTCAATAACTTCTGGTCATAAATGAAGATAGAGCTGCAACTTACACCATGTGTTATGTTCTCCGTCCAAGAACACATCTACTGATATGCAACATGACCTTGGGTACTTGACTTGCTGTCATTTTTTCAAGTTTGATTATATTGAGCATTCAAAGCGTCTTTGACGGAACACGTTGGCGGGTAAAACGTATGGCGTTATCTGTGTTTGGTAAGAAAGGTTATTCACGCAATTATTTTTTTGCCCAAAATAAGCTTTTTTGACTGTGACCCTCTCATGAGCCTAAACTATTGACCTGAGGTCAATTTTGAGGACTGGGTGCGATTGCAAATTTCATTGGCTAGCGATTGTAAATACTTGAGCGTTTTGTTTCTAGATCGCTAGTTCAGAAGATATTTTGGGGTTTTCCTGGAGCAGTGTTTCAATCTTGAAAATTTGACCTTCGATGACCTCTGGTGACCTGAGTTTTGATGTGAGCGAAAAAAAGTCTAGAAATAGTTTCGAAATGAGTTATTGATAACGGTTTGAACAGTGTCTTTTGTTTTGCACTACGTGCCATAGGAGCCGAGTTAGAGGGGGGGTGTGTCACCCCCCCCCCCCAGTCGGGCGAAGGAAACGGAAAGGCAGAGGCCCAGTGGTGCGCGGGTAAAATTACCTTGACCTGAGGTCAAATTGTTAATTTGTCTTAGATAATCTGAAAATGATGGAATGATTCGAATGTCTTTGTCGAAGTTCGAAACTAGCAGGATGACGTTAAAATGGCGCCGTTTGACCATAATAGTCGCTGCGTCCAAAACCTCAATTATCATCAAATGACGTTACAATTATTGCCCTATCTTCATCATGCGGAAATCTTTGGTTAGATGAGTAGACTAGAAGTTTCATTCTCAAATCATCTTCTTTTAAAAAGGGTTAACAATTAATATCCCTATTTCGAGAGTCAACGACTATTTTACGGGCCAAAGGAGTCACCATTTGCAAAAAGTCGACAGATCCGGAGTGTAGGTAAGATTTTAGTGACCCCGAGTTTGATTCGACCCCAAACGGCTCCGATTCCGACTTTGACTCCAACTCCGCAACCCTTGCTGTATTTTACCTTTTTTATTTCATTTTGGATTTAGAGAAATGCCCTGGTAGCAAATAGTGTATAACTCTATAGTCTATACCTACTAGTTATATTACTTGGCATAGAATAACCAGTAGACCTGGATTTTGACCACGAAAATCAGGCCACTGGCAGAATGGGGCCGAAAAATGCATCGCCTGTAATGCTAATGAAAAGTTTTGCCCGACGTAAATGTATGCCGACCGAAATTGGTTTACAGCGTTTTAATGAAAGCTGTTTATCTTAAAACCTTGATGTTTAGTAAAATATGATAATTTCTTGATCAGAGTATTGGTCAGTAATTGATTGCGCTTTTCACCTCTATATTTTTTCTAGCGTCTCAACACTCTCCGATGTTGACGTATGTCCGGGTTGCAATCGTAAAGGTCTTTTCTAAAATAGTCAGTGTTTATATTTCATAGGTGTATCTTTAAGCACAAAATATTAAACATGAAACCAATTGATTTCAGCATGATCATGAACGGTACACCTCTCTTTTCAAAAATTACGCGTTGTTTGAATCTTTTTCGCTCCCATAGGTTCGGAGCAGTAAACATTACTCGTGAAAAGCGAAATAAAACCACAAATTTGTGTTTATATAGCGATTAATTTTTGCCAACTCCATCACGCAGGGGGGCGCGCTGGTTCTCGGAAGTTAAGCACTGCATTCGCGTAGCCCGGTTTAATTTCTCTAGCACGTCGTGTTTGTGTCCGGCATGCCTGATCAGACACTGGGGGGGGTCATGCGGAATTGGTTGCCGGAATATTGAATCTGGGATGGCATCTTATGTTTCTCGATTTCTCGATGGTTATAATTACATTTTCGGCGCCCCTTACTGTCAGTGACCTGATTTCGTGTCAAATCCAGGTCTACTGTTTATCTATATACTTGGGTAACATTACAGTTACAGTTCTACTATTCTTAGCGACATGGTATAGTGATTTAGTTATAGGGCTGCCGCAATAAATCGACGATAGGTGCTGTTTATGGTAGATGACCCGAAGTTTTCTGTAAATGGCTTTATGGGCAAGTTTCGTAATCGTTAACTGCTGCCATCGCTTTAGCTTAAGCCCGAACCAATTTCAACAACAGAAGAGAAGACAGTGTAACATGATATATTTTCATGCCGCTTATGCACAATGGTGGATAAAGATATGCCAAAAATCACGTGGCTCTCCCTGGAAAATTACGACTTTTACAAAATGTCCAAATGCAAGGCTCTAAAACATAAACGTCATAAGCTGTCAAACCGCGCTGGGACTGTCTCAAAGCGAGTAAAGCTAAAAGTCAGCGTGTTTAAAGATGTTCTAGCAATTGTATTACTTTGCTTTGGATGTAATTTATATTGATTTTTACGGCAGTTAAGCCAAAGAACAAAAGTAATGCTAGAAATAGCGAATATTGCTACAGGATGGATTAAATAATGTTTACATCAACCATATTTTCCTTTAAAAAATCCTTGAAACATAAGAGGTAAGATAATGCAAGATCGTGTTACAACCTAGGCTGTAGCTTTCTAAATTGGTGAAACATCTGCAAGTACTATCCACGTGCCTGGTCTGACGCATCTACGTCCGATTGCCACTATATGACCATGAGATGCTGGTCAGATTCCTCTGTGTCTTGGTTGTCACGTGTCCGCCCACACCATGCTGGACACGTGAACCTGCCGGCACGTTCTTAACAGGCTCGTGGCACGGCCGTCCCAAACGAGAAGACGTGCTGGTGCCGGACTGGATTCTGGCCGAGGGGTGCCACGTGGAGAACTGTGCTGAGCTCACGGGTCGCGAGGCACCCGAGAGTTACCGCAACTCCTCGCTGGTGATGATCAGCGCCCCGTTGCTGGTCACCAGCCCGCGGCCGATGCGCGTCCGCTTCGCCGGCGGAAAAGAAGTGGCCGTCAGCTCTACCGAACTGCGCAACCACCTGGCTAACGCCCTCTGCTGTCTAGCCAACGACGTGACGCACGTTCCCGACCGCGCGTCGCGCCTCAAACTGATGACGGCCTTCTACGAGACCATCATCTCTTGGCTGGAGGAGTTGCTGATCCCGGCTTTAGCCACCGAGCAGTACGTCAGCGTTGAGGAGCGGGAGGCCGTGTCGCGACTAGCCAAGGACCTGGGCGTGCTCCAGCAGGGTCGCTACGTGCCTGCCTTCTACCTCGACGTAACGGAGGCACGCGAGCGGGAGGAGGAGCGGCTTCACCTGCAGACCATCGGGCTGATCGTGGCTTGTGCCGCCGGCAGCGTGCTTCTCACGGCAGCTCTTCTCTTCTGCGTAGTGTTGGCGCGAGGGAAGAAGCGGATCGTGGCGCAGCAGCAGGGTGAGATGGAGCCACTGTTGGAGAAGCCCCCGCAGGCCAGCGCAGGCAGCGAGTCCACCCCGGACGCCTCCCTCGGGCAGGCGGTGGTGTCAGCGGCCAGGCTCGAGTTCGACAGTGCTGACCCTCATAGCGCAGGTGAGTGGGTTGGGTGGAGAGCGAGTGGTATAGGTGGCGTCCACGCTCTCGTTTCTGTCGCTCGCCTGGGCAATGGGCATTGGGCATGCTGAAACAGGCAAGGTAGTGGTGGTTCTGGTAGCTTGTCACTTTAAAGCCAGCGCACTAAAGCGGCTTGCGACTTTTCACAGGACATCTAGTACTACCATATTGATAATTTCCGTGCCACCTTGCTCAAATATTCCCACGTGTTTGTGGTCGAATGTATGAAACCCGCCCATGCATGGAACGTCAAAAAGTTGTACTATCCACGTCAGGGGCGTCGCAACAAAATTGTGACGGGGGACAGCCAGATGTTTAGTAAGCAGAGTGCAGACATATGTTTGGCCCCTAGCATTACCCGCAAGGCTAATGCTAAAATCCTGCTAAGCTGGGGTTGGGGTGGGGAAGGGGGGGAGTGGAGCGAGTCTGGGAGATCCCCCCTCCACCCCGGTGGTGACGCCTCTGGGGCCTGGGCCACATATACCCATTTTAATCACACCTTAAGCATTTGAACACGTTTTGGAAAGTGACATTATCTTTTTTCAGACTCGACTTCGATGCGTGAGATCACTGTGACCCTGGAGGACACTCCGGTCACGAGTCCATCTGAAACCACCGAACCGTCAAGTCCGAAGTNCATAAACGATCTATTTATTGATCGATCTATTTTTAGATCGCCTCCCCGTAGTTTGCCCAACTGAAATGGGTTCAGTCTCCTTCAACTTTCTAGAACTTAGCAGGAAAAATAATTTGCTCATATTCTTTAAAGTTTCAAATAAAAATTAGTATCAATTTTACCAATGAATAATCAAATTGCTTGGGGTAGTAACTTGCTGTAAAATGTTAATTTAAGGTAGGCAGGTCCCTTGGCTATAGCCAATGGGGGGGGGGGGCACACACAGGGGCCATGGCCCCTTCTAAGCAAAACATATTTACACTTCAGAGAATTGAATTTTTTGAGGACCTGACCCTAACCCCAGTCAACAACATATGGCTGAGGAGCAAAATTTGATTTGTTTACTATTGTGGCTCCCCTTGATAAAATCCTGGCTGCATGCCTGAAGGTAGGTGGCAACAGTTATTGCTTTTGTGAAAATGTGCTGCAGATATTTACTTATGTGCTAATTCAGCATACAATTATGCTAATTTATTTCCCAAAATTAAACATTTGTCTGCAG
Source organism: Semibalanus balanoides (assembly GCA_014673585.1). Taxonomy (NCBI): domain Eukaryota; kingdom Metazoa; phylum Arthropoda; class Thecostraca; order Balanomorpha; family Balanidae; genus Semibalanus; species Semibalanus balanoides. The sequence continues at coordinate 64,136 of VOPJ01001078.1, forward strand.
ATTGTGATAAGGGAAGAGGAATCTGCATTGTCTATTTAAAATAAGATATGAAAACATTACCCTGAAAAAGACTGAGTTTGATTGCATGATCGATTACAATTTATTGGTTTGGTGAATTCAAATAAGTCATGTGTTCATCAGTATTCCAGGCTCACAGTCATTTGGTGCTTATTGGTTTATCAAATATAAATCCACTGCTGGTTTGTTTCTGTTCAGTCACCTTACCAATGTTATGCCATCTCACACATATCCAATGTTCTCAGATCTGGTCAGAGCATATAAAAGCCTGAATAAGGAAAAGGAAGCCTTAGAATCAAGCTTAAAGGCATTGTCTACCAGCAGACCAATTCAACCATCCAAGTCTTCACGTAAATTGAAAGATGCCAAGGATGGAGCTGAGGCTGAAAAGGTAACCAGAATAAAAAAGCATGACTGCTTGTCTAGCCATGTTTAATTCCTTCTGGCTGATGATAGAATTTGATTGCTTAAATGCCAGACACAATTTGTAATTGTTGCACAACTCAACATGCATCACCATCAAAATCATTATCTGCTTTGCATGAATCAAGGTAGATTGGGAAAGTTTGTCATGATTTGTTTTCACACTGCATAGTGCATTTTCATTGTAAGTCTATATTGTTAAGAGACAAAACTTTACTTTGTCCATTATTTTGCCTCATTGGTGCTTGTGTATCACAAATTGCATGCACAGACATTTGATGTTAACCAATGTGCCCCTGACTGGATGTGCCAATAGGACAAGGGAGATGATGGCCAGGCCCAGCTGGCCACTATCACTGTGTCCATGCAGACACTGCTGGAGGAGAAATCAAAAATGGAAAACAACTTCATGGCAGATAGGAAAGCCATGAAAGCTGACTTGGATAAGGTATGTCCCATTGCTTTGCTGATTTGCTTAGTTACCTCTATTCTGAGTAAATTCATACATTCGTTATTTAAAATCATACCATTTCTTGAATGGTAGTGTGTTTATGTTCCTTAGTAATTGTGCTAACCCTTTAGCTAGGGTTGAATAATCACCTTAAGTGTAACCTTAGCTCCTTGAGCTTATCAGTATTGCTAGATAGCCCTACCATCTTATATTGCAAGAAAGGTGTTACATGCAACACCAAGATAATGGTCATTTTCATTTCCTAATTCATTGCAAACTGGTGCACCTCGTGTTCACATTCCTCTGATGTGTGTGCTCAGACTCAGGCAGAGCTGAATCTCGTGTTCACGTTCCTCTGATGTGTGTGCTCAGACTCAGGCAGAGCTGAATCTCGTGTTCACGTTCCTCTGATGCGTGTGCTCAGACTCAGGCAGAGCTGAAGAAAGCCAACAGATCGCTGTCTGATGTTCGAGATCGTCTGGCCAGATCACAGCAGGAACGAGAGGAGGAGACCAAAAACTACACCGCCATGCTGCGGTGAGCCACTGGAGACACTGCCGAGACACTGTGACGTCACTGGACACTGCCGAGACACTGTGACGTCACACTGGCAGTCCTATCATTCTCAGCACCCTCAACTCGATCTTGGCTGACTCTAACGCAGTCATAGTTGTGTTAGCTGTGGTTCATTTATCGCTCAAGTGCTGGTCTTGGTGGTTTGTCCGCGACAACTTTTGTCCTCAGAGCTGTTTTTGCAATTATGACAGGATAATTTTCTCCTGCCTTGCCCAGCTGTTGTGGTCCTGCTAAATTTGTATCTGCAGCTGTTGTTGTTGTTGTTATCGTCAACTCCCTCCATTCGGCGACGCAGCCGCCGCCGAAGTAGTCTCGCGGCTCTGGAGGGCCCTGGTAGCAGCCCCCAGGGCCGCCACCACGTCGTCGCTCCGGACGAGTCGGCCCGCTGCTTGTGACACCTCCACCGTCACCCCCAGAGAATCGCAGGAGGTGATGTGTCGGGAGCGGGAGGCGGCGAGGCAGATGGAGCTGCGAGCAGCAGATCTGGAGGCCGAGCTCGGTCAGCGCCACGCCGCGGACACACGCACACGAGAGATGACTGAGAACGCCGACAGATGGCAGGCCAGGGTGGCTGAACTCGAACAGGTGTGTTGCCCGTCTGCCCGCCGGATATGGCGTCCATCGCCGACTCACATGCCGCTCTGCCGCTGTTTGTTTATGTTTGCTCATAACCACTGTAATGAGGCGTCCTTACACATAATAATCATCACTATAACCTGTCTGTCCAAACATCAGGTAACTTTGCTTTGGTATACAGTCAGTCAGTTATGCAGTCAGCTCATGTGGCATTTATGTGGCAAGGTTGTGTCAGGTCCTTGCTTTCCTTTCGACTGCCGGTCCTCCATCCTCTCTCGCCCACGTTAACCCGGGTCTGGTGGTCGCTGGCCACCGGGCATGTGGTGCCCCCTCCCCCTAGCCATCCCCAGCAGTGGTGGTCGCATTCAGGGCGAAGCTGCGAGGAAGGCCCGATTCTCGCAGCTTCGCTCTGCGGTTAAGGGCCCTGTAAGTCCATGGTCGGTTGCCCGGTCGGTGGTCCATTGTTTACCCACTATGCCCCTTCTCCTTCATCCCATGGCTGCACAATGGTCCGAGCGGACCGAAGCGTCATCCAAACCAAACCAAACTAAGCCAAGGTTGTGCTCTCTAGTATGGAGTGTGCTGCTCGAAACAGCTGGCTAGGTTAGAGACCGGGCTGCGTCGTTTTCAGACTCCTGTGCGCCGTGTTCTATGTGACCGTTACGGCTGCCTCAGACGCTATGTGACCGTTACCGCTGCCTCCTCAGACGCTATGTGACCGGGAGGAGAGGACGGCCAGCCTGGAGGGCCACGTCGCCGAGGTGTCCGTCTCGCTGGGCCGCTACCAGCAGCAGTCGGTGGGGGACCGGGTCAGCATCGACCGGCTCATGGTAACTCACAGACACGGACACAGTCACAGACACATAGACAGACTCGGCCGCTACCAGCAGCAGTCGGTGGGGGACCGGGCCACCATCGACCGGCTCATGGTAACTCACAGACACGGACACAGTCACAGAGACAGTCACAGACACATAGACAGAGACAGAGACAGAGACAGAGACAGACACAGACACAGACACAGACACAGACACAGACACAGACACAGACACAGACCAGACACAACACAGACACAGACACAGACAAACAGACACAGACACAGACACAGACACAGACACAGACACAGACACAGACACAGACACAGACACGGACATGGGACACAGACACAGACACAGACACGGACATGGGACACCGGTCACAGATACAGATGTGGACACGGATACGGATGTGGACACGGACACGGACACATTACACACAGACACACAGACACACAGACACGGAGACGCAGGGACACGGACACCGTGGTGAACAGACGGTGTGCAAGGAAAGTTTTCAATATTTCCATCACTGTTTGACCATCGCTGTTTCCATCACTGACTGTATAAATTGAATCCGTCCATGTAAGATGCTTGGGCACTGCTCCACTAATACGCAGCAGTGTACTTGATCTGTCGTGGTGTGTCCGTCCGTTTCCATCGTACCTGGTCGGGGGCAGGAGAGGGACTTTTTTAATTCGATCGAAGCTGGGAGAGGATAAACTCATTGTTATGAATCCCGACATCACGGCCATTCCTACATTCCGTACAGTACCGCCACCAACACGGCCACAGTGGCGCCACCTGGCGGCTGGGATCGGACCCCCAGGAGCTGGAGATCCGATGAGCGAGCGTTGCAGCGCTCTGCCGTCCAGGCTGCCGTTCGTCACCCGGTGGCGGCTCTAACAGCTGTCCAGGCTGTTAGAGCCAGCTGTCCAGGCGTCCAGGCTGCCGTTCGTCACCCGGCGGCGGCTCTAACAGCTGTCCAGGCTGTTTAAGCCAGCTGTTCCAGGCGTCCCAGGCCTGCCGCTTCGTCACCCGGGCGGGCGGCTCTAACAGTGTCCAGGCTGTTAGAGCAGCTGTCCAGGCAGCTGTCTGGTGGCATCCAGGCTGCCGTTCGTCTCCGGCGGCGGCGTCTAACAGCTGTCCAGGCTGTTATAGCCAGCTTTCCAGGACTGTCCAGGCGTTCCAGGCTTGCCGCTCGTCACCGGCGGCGGCTTCTAACAGCTGTTCCAGGCTGTTTAGAGCCAGCTGTCAGGCGTCCAGGCTGCCGTTCGTCACCCGGGCGGCGGCTCTATTCAGCTGTCCAGGCTGTAAGAGCCAGCTGTCCAGGCGTCCAGGCTGCCGTTCGTCACCCCGGCGGCGGCTCTATCAGCATTCCAGGCTGTTAGGAGCCAGCTGTCCAGCGTCCAGATCTGCCTTCGTCACCCGGCGGCGGCCTTAACAGCTGGATCCAGGGCTGTTAAGAGCCAGCTGTCCAGGCAGCTGTTCCAGGCGTCCAGGCTGCGCTTCGTCACCCGGCGGCCGGCTCTAACCAGCTGTCCAGCTGTTAGAGCAGCTGTCCCAGGAGCTGTCCAGGCGTCCAGGCTGCCGTTCGTTCACCGGCGGCGGCTCTATCAGCTGTCCAGGTGTTAAGAGCCAGCTGTCCAGGCGTCCAGGCTGCCGGTTTTCGATCACCCGGCGGCGGCTCTATCAGCTGTCCAGGCTGTTAGGAGCCAAGCTGTCCAGGCGTCCATGCTGCTGTTCGTCACCCGGCGGCGGCTCTAAAGCTGTCCAGGCTGTTAGAGCCAAGCTGTCCAGGCGTCCAGGCTGCCGTTCGTCACCCGGCGGCGGGCTCTAACAGCGTCCAGGCTGTTAGAGCAGCTTGGTCCAGGCGTCCAGGCTTGCCGTTCGTTCACGAGCGCGGCTCTTAACAGCTGTTCCAGGGCTGTTGGAAGCCAGCTGTCAGGCAGCTGTCCAGGCATCCAGGGGCTGCCGTTCGTCTCCCGGAGCGGCGGCTCTAACAGCTGTCCAGGCTGTTAGAGCCAGCTGTGTCCGGCAGCTGTCCAGGCGTCCAGGCTGCCGCCTCGGTCACCCGGCGGCGGGCTCTAACAGCTGTCCAGGTGTTAGAAGCCAGGCTGTCCAGGCGTTCCGGGCTTGCCGTTCGTTCACCCGGCGGCGGCTCTATTCAAGCTGTCCAGGTTTTTAGAGCCAGCGTGTTTTCCAGGGTCCAGGCTGCCGTTCGTCACCGGCGGCGGCTCTAACAGCTGGTCAGGCTGTTTGAGCCAGCTGTCCAGGCAGCTGTCCATGGCGGTTCCAGGCATGCCGCTCGTCACCCGGCGGCGGCGTCTAACAAGTTGTCCAGGCTGTTAGAGCCAGCTGTCCAGGAACGGTCAGGCTGCGTTCGCACCCGGCGGCGGCTCTATCAGCTGGTTTCCAGGCTGTTAGAGCCAGGCTGTCCAGGCGTCCAGGCTGGCCGTTTCGTAACCGGCGGCGGCGTTCTAACAGCTGTCTCAGGCTGTGAGCCAGCTGTTCCAGGGCGTCCAGGCTGCCGTTTCGTCACCCGGCGGGCGGCATCTTATCAGGTGTCCAGGCTGTTTAGAGCCAGCTGTCCAGGCGTCCAGGCTGGCCGTTCGCACCCGGCTGGCGGCTCTAACAGCTGTCCCCCAGAGGCGGACGTTTGTCGTGTCTGCTGGTTGTGTCAGTCGGAAGGCTTTACGAAGGAACAGAGCGGGATCCTGTGTGGTTGCTGGCTTGTGTTCGTGTAGGGGGGGGGGGGGCTGGAATGAATGTTAACACGCTGTCCATGCTGTGTCGTCGGCATTCCATGACACGTTGTCTGTGCCTGTTGTGTTACAGGACCAGGTATCCCGGCTGGAGGAGGAGGTTCCGTTGGCAGGGTCTGTTGGTTATTGTACTGTGTGTGTCTGGCAGTATGTAAATGTGGTCTGTGCCGTGTGTGTGTGTTACAGGACCAGGTATCCCGGCTGGAGGAGGAGGTCCGTTGGCAGGGTCTGTTGTTTGTACTGTGTGTGTGGCAGTATGTAATGTGTCTGTGCCGTGTGTGTGTTACAGGACCAGGTATCCCGGCTGGAGGAGGAGGCCCGTCAGCACCGCAGCCGCTCCCCCGCTGCCTCCAGTGACGTCATCAGTAACGACCCGGCCGGCCGTCCGGACCTGGCCGGGGCCGTGCGGCAGCTGGCCGCCTGGCTGAAGGAGGCGCCCCAGGAGGAGCCCGAGCTGCTGCTGGCGCCGCTCAGAGGTCAGCCGTGGGCAGCTGTACAGATGGCCGGTCAGGGACGGGAATCAAGGTCAGCCGTGGGCAGCTGTCACACCCTTGGCCGGTCAGGGGACGGGATATCAAGGTCAGCGTTGGGCAGCTGTACAACTGGACCGGTCAGGGACGGGAATCAAGTTCAGCCGGTGGGCAGCTGTACACCTGGCCGGTCAGGACGGGAATCAGGTCAGGCGTGGGGCAGTGTACATCTGGCCGGTCAGGGACGGGGAATCAAGGTCAAGGGCCGTGGGCAGCTGTACACCTGGCCGCGTCAGGGACGGGAATCAAGGCTCAGCCGTGCGGCAGCTGTTACAGATGGGTCCGGTCAGGGGACGGGTAATCGAAGGTCAGCCGTGGGCAGCTGTACAGATGGCCGGTCAGGCGACGGAATTTCAAGGTCAGCCGTGCGGGCAGCTGTACAGGATGGGCGGTCAGGGACGGGGAATCAAGGTCAGCCAGTGCGGCAGCTGTTACACCTGGCCGGTCAGGGACGGGGAATCATGGTCAGCCGTGGGCAGCTGTACACCTTGGGCCGGTCAAGGGCGGGAATCACAGGGTCAGCCTGGGCAGCTGTAAGATGGCCGGTCAGGAGGGGAATCAAGGTCCAGCCGTGGGCAGCTGTACCGATGGTTCCGGTCAGGACGGGAATCAAGAGTCAAGCCGTGAGGCAGCTGTACACCTGGCCGGTCAGGGACGGGAATCAAGGTCAGCCGTGGGCAGCTGTACACCTGGCCGGTCAGGGACGGAACAAGGTCAGCGCGTGGGCAGCTGTAACAGATGGCCGGTCAGGGACGGGAATCAAGGTCAGCGTGGGCAGTCTTGCTACACCTGGCCGGTCAGGGACGGGAAATCAAAGGTAGCCGTTGGGCAGCTGTACAACCTGCCGGTCAGGACGGGAATCAAAGGGTCAGCCGTGGGCAGCTGTACACTGGCGGTTCAGGGAACGGGAATCAAAAGGTCAGCGTGGAACAGGCTGTACAGAATGGCCGGTCAGGGACGGGAATCAAGGTCAGCCGTGGGCAGCTGTACAGATGGCCGGTCGAACAGGGGCGGGATATCAAGGGGTCAGCCGTTGGGGCCAGTCTGTTACAACCTGGCCGGTCAGGGACGGGATCAAGGTCAGCGTTGGGCAGGCTGTACACCTGGCCGGTCAGGGACGGGAATCAACGGTCAGCCGTGGGCAGTGCTAAGATGGCCGGTTCAGGGACGGGAATCAGGTCAAGCCGGTGGCAGCTGTACACCTGGCCGGTCAGGGACGGGAATCCAAGGTCAGCGAGTTGTGGGCAGTGTACACCTGGCCGCGGTTCAGGGCGACGGGAATCAGGTTCAGCCAGTGGGGCAGCTGTACAGATGGCCGGTCAGGGACGGGAATCAGGGTCAGCCGTGGGCAGCTGTTACACCTTGGCCCGGTCAGGGACGGAATCAAGGTCAGCCGTGGGCAGCTGTACACCTGGCCGGTCAGGGACGGGGCAATCAAGCGTTCAGCGTGGCAGCTGTACACTCCTGGCCAGTTCAGGGACGGGAAGTCAAGGTCAGGCCATTGGCAGCTGTACAGATGGCCGGCAGGGACGGAATCGAAGGTCAGCCGTGGGTCAGCTGTTACAGATGGCCGGTTCAGGGACGGGAATCAAGGTCAGCCTGTGCGGCAGCTTGTACAGATTGGGGAGCCGTGTCAGGACGGGAACGAAGGTCAGCCGTGGGCAGCTGTACAGATGGCCGAGTCAGGGGACGGGAATCAAGGTCAGCCAGTGGGCAGCTGTTACACCTGCCGGTTCAGGACGGGATCAAGGTCAGGGCCGTTTGGGGCAGCCTGTTACAGATTGGCCACGGTCGGGACGGGAAGTCAAGGTCAGCCGTGGGCAGCTGTACACCTGCCGGGTGTCAGGGACGGGAATCCAAGGTCAAGCTGTGGGCAGCGTGTTACACCCCTGTCCGGTCAGGGACGGGAATCCAAGGTCAGCCGTGCGGCAGCTGTACAGATTGGCCGGTCAGGAGGGATTCAAGGTCAGCCGTGGGGCAGTGACAGATGGACGGTCAGGACGCGGAATCAAGGTCAGCCGTGCGGCAGCTGTACAGATGGCCGGTCAGGGACGGGAATCAAGGTCAGCCTGTTTGGGCAGCTGATACACCTGGCCGGTCAGGGAACGGGAATCAAGGTCCAGCCGTGGGCAGCGTACACCTGGCCGGTCAGGGACGGGAATCAAGGTCAGCCGTGGGCAGCTGTACAGATGGCCGGTCAGGGACGGGAATTTTAGGGAATCTATACTTGGGGTACGTATGTGGAGGTGGTGCTTTATCCCGGAGTTTAACAAGGTAGCTCTGTTCTACCAATCAGTGTAATTATGCCGGAGTGTGCACAGGCGTCCCCTCTTTCTCATTGTCTGATTAGATTGCGCACCATCTACATATAGGTAAAGGTTGTATAGGTGCAAACTTACAGAGTGTTAAGCTGTATGCAGTATACATAATGAAACTTATTGAGGTGTTGTGCAGCTAAAAAACACTGGCATTTGCAGGTGACTGCAAGCGGTTGCTGTCTTCACTATCGTTTTGCGAATGCCGAATTCTATTGGCGGCATTTTTCTGTGATATACCGGGTGGTCCTGCTCTGCTCTGCTCGGCGTCCTGTTCTCTCCTGTTTAACCTGGCGTCCTGTTCTGACCTCGCAGCCCCGCTCTGACCTCTACTGACCCCGCTCTGACCTCTACTGACCCCGCTCTGACCTCTACTGGCCCCGTTCTGACCTCTGCTGATCCCGCTCTGACCTCTACTGACCCCGCTCTGACCTCTACTGACCCCGCTCTGACCTCTACTGACCCCACTCTGACCTCTACTGACCCCGCTCTGACCTCTACTGACCCCGCTCTGACCTCTACTGACCCCGCTGACCCCGTTCTGACTTCTACTGACCCTGTTCTGACCTCTACTGACCCCGCTCTGACCTCTACTGACCCCGCTCCGACCTCTACTGACCCCGCTCTGACCTCTACTGACCTATCTGTGGTCCATTGCAGACATCCTGATGGACGGTGATGATATCGACTGGAAACAGGAGTACCGCCAGCTGAAGGAGGAGTTTGAGAAATACAAAGTCCGCGTCATGGCGGCCAGGAAAAAGGACCCGTACGTACTATAACACGAACCAGCTGCGATAGGTGCTGCTCCGGAACAACGTAGAGCTCCATTGCGCCGTTACGTGAAGTTGGTTAATGCAATACCAGCTTTAGAGCTTCTTTGCAGCTTTTACCTTTCGACCTTTACTTATATTTGTTTTTTTCCCTGAACGAACAGAACATGTCTTTAAAACACGTTGGGTTCTTTTATTACTTTCAGACAGTATTTGCATCGGATTAGCAAACCAGTTAAATCTCCGGGCGCAAATTGACCTTAGTTGTCGGCGCGCCCGAAAACCCCAATAAACCAACAAAATGCCCTCTTCCAAGTACTGTTTAGTTACTTGGTCACCACAGCCTCTCCAGATATCACTTACTATCTCTTAACTAACCCTTTATGTTCTCCTTAACTTCAGTATATTTTCCTCCTCGAATCTGTTCGTACGTCACACAGGAGCCAGGCGACATGTCCGTCGGTGACGTCCGAGTTGGACGCGTTGAGGAAGCAGACGGAGGAGCTGCGTCTGCGGCTGAGGAAGACGTGCGAGGAGCGGGACGACCTGGAGAGGACACTGCGCTCACAAGTCAGCAGACTGGAACAGGTCAGATATGCCAGACTGACTGACTGCTGTGACGCCGGGCAGTCAGAGGTGACGCACCGCTGAGGGGCCGGGTCAGCCTGTCTAACCGACCCCGTCTAACCGTCCCTCCCCGTCTCCTCTCAGAGTGAGGCTGACCTGCGTATGGCGGCCACCTCTCCGGAACCCTGTCTAACCGTCCCTCCCCGTCTCCTCTCAGAGTGAGGCTGACCTGCGGTGGCGCAACCTCTCCGAACCCTGTTGTCTAACCGTCACCTCCCCTGTCTCCTCTCATAGTGAGGCTGACCTGCGTATGGCCGCACCTTCTCCGACCCCGTCTAACCGTCCCTCCCCGTCTCCTCTTCGAGTGAGGCCTGACCTGCGTATGCGCACTCTCCGACCCGTCTAACCGTTCCCTTCCCCGTCTCCTCTCAGAGTGAGGCTGACCGCGGATTGGCGCACCTCTCCGACCCCGTTCTAACCGTCCCTCCCCGTCATTCCTCTCAGAGTGAAGGGCTTGACCTGCTATGGCGCCCTTCTCGCGACCCTGTTCTAACCGTCCCTCCGTCTCCTCTCAGAGTTGAGGCTGACCTTGCGGGATGGACGCACTCTCCGACCCCGGGTCTAAACCGTCCCTCCCCGTTCTCCTTCAGAGTGAGGCGTGACCTGCGTATGGCGCACCTTCTCCGACCCCGTCTAACCGTCCCTCCCCGTCTCCTCTCAGAGTAGAGGCTGACCTGCGTATGGCGCACCTCTCCGACCCCGTCTAACCGTCCCTCCCCGTCTCCTCTCAGAGTGAGGCTGACCTGCGTATGGCGCACCTCTCCGACCCCGCCTAACCGTCCCTCCCCGTCTCCTCTCAGAGTGAGGCTGACCTGCGTATGGCGCACCGCTCGGAGCTGGCGTCGCTCGAGTCGCAGCAGCGTCTGCGTCTGTCGGAGCTGGAGCAGCAGCTGGCCGGCCAGCGACTGCGCACATCGGCCCTGCTGGAGGAGAGGGACGCTGAGCTGCGGCAGCTGCGTGACGCCGCGTCAGGAGCGGCGCCGGACTGCGCCGCCGTCACCGCCTCTTTGTCTCAGCTGGGACTGGACAGGCACGAGGGACAGATGCTGCACTACATGCAGGTGGGTATGGGAAGCGCGGCGGCACCGTAGGCGGGCGCGGGGTGGTGTACTGTCTATGAACAGATGTTCCAATTAAATTGTGGAGTAATCCAATGGTGCTCAAACACGGTATAGCTGATGCATATTGACTTATAATGTGATGTCAATTTAGCAAATAATTATTCATATAATATTCACTGATTCCCTACACTTTTGCTGATGTCTTCACCTGCTTTCAATCTCAAACCACTGCTGATGTTTTGTAAGTCAGCCGCTTAGCAGTGCTTGCTTTCCTTTTCTATATTTTCTATATTTTTATGTGTGCATACTACATTGTTATTTCTGTGGGAGCGCCGCTCCGATGTACTGCTCACCAGCTGTCGCTCAGTACAGGTTGGCACTGGTCGGCTGTGTACCAACCTTCAGCTCTGACCGTCACTATCACCGTGTCCCGCCTCTGTTTGTGCAGGAGGTGGCTCGTAAGGACAAGGAGATCTCGAATCTGCGCCGCACCAAACATCAGCTGGAGTCGAGCATGAGGCAGCTGCAGAACAAGATGCTGGAGCGAGAGGAGCTGACGCAGGACGACGCTGAGAGGCTGAGGGAACATATCAGACGGTGAGGGAACAGATCAGACGGTGAGGGAACAGATCAGATCAGATTCACGGTGAAGGGAACAGATCAGACCATGAGGAAACCGATCAGACGGATGAGGCGAACAGACCAGCCAGGTGAGCGGGGAACAGATCAACGGTGAGGAACGATCAGAACGGTGAGGGAACAGATCAGACGGTGAGGGAACAGATCAGACGGTGAGGGAACATATCAGACGGTGAGGGAACAGATCAGACGGTTAGGGAGCAGATCAGATGGTGAGGGAACAGATCAGACGGTGAGGGAACAGATCAGACGGTGAGGGAACAGATCAGACGGTGAGGGAACAGATCAGACCGTGAGGGAACAGATCAGACGGTGAGGGAACAGACCAGACGGTGAGGGAACAGATCAGACGGTGAGGAACAGATATAACGGTGAGGGACAGACCAGCACGGTTGAGGGAACATAATCAGACGGTGAGGGAACAGATCACGTGTAGGGAAAGATCGACGGTGAAGGGAAAAGATCAGAACGGTGAGGGAACAATACTCAGACTGTGAGGGAAACAGATAGACGGTGAGGGAACAGATCAGACGGTGAGGGAACAGATCAGACGGTGAGGGAACAGATCAGACAGTGAGAGAACAGATCAGACGGTGAGGGAACAGCTCAGACGGTGAGGGAACATATCAGACGGTGAGGGAACAGATCAGACGGTGAGGGAACAGATATCAGACGGTGAGGGAACAAGATCAGACGGTGAGGGAACAGATCAGACGGTGAGGGAACAGATCAGACGGTGAGGGAACAGATCAGACGGTGAGGGAACAGATCAGAGAGTGAGGAAATATATGCAATTGTGAGGGAAGATCCGATGCTAGCAATAGATTGTTTCGAGATTGTGATATGGGGTCGAACGGGCCAGATCATGTTAGCTTTCTTCGAGCCAATGGCGTGGGTAAGATAGCATCCTAGGGCAGGAAAGTAGGGCAGGGAACACAAACCTAGGGCGGTCGGATCTGCCTTTTATAAGATTGTTGTTTTCATGCATTTGTTTTTCCTTAATCCACCTACAAGCGTTGCCAATATGTACTTCATCGATGTGCCATATATTCGTCGATACAATCTAACAAACCTGATTCCTGATCTCACAATGACGATCTATCGAAGCCGTGTCCTTTGGGTCCACTGTTTCGACCGGCGACCTCCTACCAGCTGACACGTATGACACATGTACCGAGTCATGGGCGCGCTTGTACTACCAGTGTAGACCATATGTTCTGTCCACTTCATCAACACCACCCGACGACGATGCGCCCGGCGAATAAATCATTCGTGAAAACGGCTAGTAGCAGTCCTTTCAGTGCACTATTCAAATACACTCTCCATTTCTCTGGGGCGAAGTTTGTTTTCGTCTGCCGGAAGCTAGCATTGAAAGTATTCTTAAAAAGCTTTGGTTAAGCGCACCCGTTTAGTTCAATATCAACATTGTCCATCGGTGCCGTCTGTCGGTGCTGCACGCAGTGAAATGTAACGAAACTATTTATGTCCTCGCCCCTGATAGCGGGGGCGAGGGCTATGGCAATTGCATTGGACTCCACTGCGTGCAGCACCGACAGACATAGACAGAGACAGAGGTGTTGTCGATGAAGTGGACAGAACATATGGTCTACACTGTACCTCGGTCAGAGCCAAGTGTGACTGGTTTAAGCGGTGGTGTGTGCGATGATTGCGGACCGGCCACAAGTGTCGGTGGTTACCTCAATACAACTGTGACCGCTGGACGGCTGACTGCCTCCACCGCCACCGTCTACCTGACCGGCGCCAAGGGCAACTTCCTGACGGTTGGTGTCAATTGCTCCGTCCTCATCTGGAACTGTGATGCTGTCAACGAGGCCTCCCCGCCCAAGTCGATCCTCCGTTACGGAGTGGAGGCCGGTAGATGGGCCGGTCTGGTGTCTACCGCCCGTATCACGCACGCCTCTCCCGCTGCTACCTTCGGCCACACCGCCTACCGTACCTGGGAGTCGGATGCCGACTTCGACGGCATGGAGTGGATGACTGGACCCGTGAAGGACTCGTGCAAGACCGGCATGGAGGATCTGTCCACCCAGTTCGTCGAGCGTGAGGGTATCGACATCAACGTCGCCTTCGGTGGCGGCTGGGGTAAGTTCACGCCGGAAGAGGTTGAGGGCGGTTGCCGTCTGGATGGCCGTGACCTGATCCAGGAGTGGCAGGACAGACAGGGCTCCCTGGGACGCAGCCACGCCTACCTGGCCACCAAGGACGGGCTGAACAGCTTCGACGCCACCTCTGCTGATTACGTGCTGGGTATGTTCACTCGCAGCCACATGCAGTACCGTGCTTATCAGACCGCTGACGATGTCAGCCTGACCGAGATGGTGAAGAAGGCTCTGGAGATTCTCAAACATGGGCCGAACGGTTTGGTCGTGTTCGTGGAGGGCGCCGAGATCGACCACGGTCACCACTCACCACTACGGCAACGCCTTCACGGCCATCGACGAGACCATCGAGCTGGAGGAGGTGGTCCAGCACGTCATGGATCACGCTGACGAGTCGGAGACTCTGATTGTGGTCTCTTCTGACCACTCTCACACCTTCGGCATCAACGGCTACCCGGAGCGCGGCCTGGACATGTTCGGCCCTGCCTCCTTCCTGGCCGGTGGCATGGGTAAAGGTGGCCCGCCGCCCAAGCTGCCCTACCCCATCAGGCAGTACGCCAACGGTCCGGGAGGCACTGATGACTGGTCCGAGTTCGAGGCCAAGCGTGCCCGTCTGACCGACATGAGCGAGACGGCGGAGTGGCGTGACCCGCACTACAAGTAGATTGCCGGTATCGCCCTGCCCAAGGAGACCCACGGCGGCGAGGATGTGGCTATCTTCGCCCGCGGTCCCGGCGCCCACCTGCTGGCGTGGCAGTCTGGCAAGGAAACGTCATCCACCACGTCATCAACTACGCCCTGTGCCAGGGAGACTTCGCCACCGTGTGCGACAAGAAATAAGCATTTCGAAGAGATATGAAACATTGACAATGTTATTTGTCGAAACTTGCTGTCATTCTGCACTTTCGGTCCATTGTCTTTTAATTGTTTGTCCCTGTGACAATTATTTTCATTGTTTGTCCCTTTGTGAGCGCAAATTGTCCAAAGGTGTCGGCGCGCCCTATAACCCCAATAAACTAGCAACCCTTTGTCAATCCAAAAGACTTGTGTAAATAAATATGCACCAGCATCGATGTTTATTCTTCGATTTGTATTTTTTATCAAAACATCCACACATAAGTTCTAAACAAAGATCAATAGAGCGAGCAGATTACCCAAAAATTGTCGTGTCTCATTATACAATTGGTTATCTCATACTGTACACCACTCAACCAAGGAACTGCAAAATAAGCGTGATACGTGTTGGAGCAAAACATAACCAACGAAGGAGATAGAGACCTGTTCCGTAGCACCGTGGCATGGTGACAATGTCTGCTGTCTCCATTACCTCCCTGGCAGGGTGGTTGCATACGGGTCATGTGATGCCACCGATTTACCCAAGTTAGTTGTATGACATCAGTTTTCGTCATTCATATGTTATTATAATCAGACACACACACTCACTTGGGGAGCACAATGATATATGAGAAAACATAAATGTCTTTCCTTGAATACTTCAGAAATGGCGGTCTGTTTGCCATTGTTATCGGGTGTTCCGGTGTCGAGCTGCTGTCACACACCCTGCATAGATCCCTGACATGTATCAGGCCTGTCCTGCCCCTAACGTCTGCGCCGCTGTGCTCTGCAGGCTGGAGCTGAACTCGTCCCGCGAAGGTGCCAACCTCGAGTACGTGAAGAACGTCGTGGTGCGCTACCTCCTGTCGACCGACGTCGCCCAGAAGGCGCACATCCTGAACGCCATCTCCACGGCGCTGCGGTTCTCCGAGGATGAGCTGAGGCGCGTCCGGCACTGTCAGACTGCCACCTGGTGGCCGGCGACGGCGGCTCAGCGGTGACGGCCCTGCCATCTACCGGTCAGACGCGGAACTGCAGCGGTGGTGTGAGATCGCTGCTCTCTGGAAGGCACGTCTCCTGTGATGTTAATGCTGTATCAGGACTGAGTGTTCGGAGGCTTGTTCGTGGCTGGATATATCTATTGGAGACGGTGGTGAGTTGGTTGTTGGTTATGATATGCAATATGGTAAGACAGCCTCTGGTCGGCCCTCATCACGATATTGGTGCAGGTTCCGGTGCCCGCGATCCCGCTCCTCTGTATCGTGTTCCGAGACCTCTGCACACCAGAGGTCCACACTAAGCTGATAGTGACCATCGTATGTGACCAGACACATTCCTATCATACCGAAATGGAGCAGGCGATTGCGGCGTCACAGCCATCACCTAGTGAACATGAGACCAGCGTGCGTGTGCTGCCGTGTGTGTAACAGTGGTGAGTGGAGGCACTGTGTGTTGTGGGTGGCACTGGGTTCATGTTACGGTGTTCAGCCTGTATGGGACGACGTATGCTGGGGAATATTGAACTGTGTTCAGCCTGTATAAGACGTGTGTCTGAGACTCTCCTCTGGTGCAGGACGGACATCCTGTGGTACAGCCTGTGGACGCCCTGTGAAGGAGCCCGACTTGGTTCACATTCCGTCTTCCCGTCCCCCGGCCGCACCCCCAGCGGTGTAACCCGGTCCGACAGAGAAGCTAACTGGTCTCTCCCCCTCTCTGTCAGTTCTCCCAACTTCAGACTGTGCATTCTGTCCATAACAGCTGCAGTGTGTTACACTTGTGTGAGACATTGTGACTGTTCCCCGCCCTAAGCTGCCGTGATAGCCAACACGCCATCAGCGGCCTGTTAACTGCCGTGATATCGTGCTCGGCGCCTGTGATACCTCGCGTTTTATCAGTGATTCACTGTCGCTGAATGAACAATATATTGAACCCCAGTGTGGTCCACCTGAGTAACAACACTGACTGCTGAGTATCAATGATTCTGTTTCCAAACGACACCGCTGTAAGAGAAACACCAGACTCTTGTGTAAGAATATACTTTTAATCATAAAGCATTAATAGAACATTTGCCGAAGCGAACACACTACGCTCTTACAAAAGCTGCGTCCGTCCAACCGTGCGGCAGCAATAGGTCTCTCCCTCTCTTTCACTCTCTCTCTCTCACTAACGCGTGTCAAGGCACAGTTACACAGACTAAACATGGCCGGCGGCGGCGGCGGCGCGGTCGGCGCCAGGAGCTCCCTCCGGTCTCGGTCAGTCGGTCGGTCGGTCGGTCGGTGTCAGTATCAGGTCTGACACCGTGTCTCAGTGTCGGGCCGCCGCCGCTCAGTGTCGGGCCGGTCAGTCGGTCGGTGTCGGGTGTCAGTATCAGTCTGACACCGTGTCTCGGCCTGACACCGTGTCTCAGTGTCAGGCAGCAGCGCCAGCTCATATCACAGGGCGGCCGGCCGCCATCTCAGTAGAACCCGTCGCCGAACTTGTCGGCGGCGTCCAGATCGTCGCCGTCGTCCGAGATGTCACAGTCGTCATCACACAGCACCTGCTCCAGCACTGCAACAATAGAGACAGACAGAGATGTCACAGTCGTCATCACACAGCACCTGCTCCAGCACTGCAACATAGAGACAGACAGAGATTCGTCCCACCAGTCGTTCTATCTCACATCGAGCACTCCATGATTACCAGCACTGCAAAACAATAGAGACATGTAACAGAAGATGTACACATTGAGTTCGTATTCACGACAGTCTACCTGCCTCCACACTGCATACATATGAGACTCAGTACAGAGATGTTCATCAGTCGTCATCACACAGCAACGCTCTGCTCCATAGCACTGAGCAACATAGAAAACAAGAACAGAGTATGTC
This sequence comes from Semibalanus balanoides, assembly GCA_014673585.1. Taxonomy (NCBI): domain Eukaryota; kingdom Metazoa; phylum Arthropoda; class Thecostraca; order Balanomorpha; family Balanidae; genus Semibalanus; species Semibalanus balanoides. The sequence goes on from VOPJ01001078.1 coordinate 81,529, forward strand.
ACAGTCCGTCATCGAACACACGCACCTGGCTCCACACTGCACATAGAGACAAGACAGAGAATGTCACAAGGTCGTCATCCACACAGCACCTGGCTCCAGCATGCACATAGAGACAGACAGAGATGTCACAGTCGTCATCACACAGCACCTGCTCCAGCACATGTGGGCACACGCCAGAGGCAGCCTGGTCAGAACCACAGTCAGGCAGACATCCCACGACACAACACAGTGACAGGTCCGCCTCAGCGTCAGACGCGGCGACCAATGACAGCCAGCGCTGTCACGGTCTGGCGTCTCGCGTGACACAGGGCAATGGGCGGGCATACGACCCTTCGTCACTGACCTGCCAGCTCCGTGGTCATTACGGACACCGGAAGCAAGCACGAGTTGTCATAACTACAGGCTCTAATTGAAAATGACATGCATTATTCACATGTCGTTACTTCTTGCGACGATTAGTCACATTAATCGGCTATGCTAAGTCATGATTCAGTCCTCGAAACGGTCAAGTCATGTTTAGGCTCTTGAACAGTCATCCTCGGTATTTGACATTTTCATCAGGTAATTGTCATGAGCGTATGAACAGGGGGTTGGGGGAGGGGTTGGGATGGGGGGTCGGCATTGACCCTCAGTTTATTTTTTTCTAAAATTGTGTATTTTACTTGGTGAGAAAAGCAGCTTTGGTGACAAAGGGTTCGCCAAGACGAGAGGAGCACAAATCTGAGAATAAATTTTCCATAGGGGTTTGGTTTCTCTCAAGACGAGATCAAAGTTTCACTCCGCCCACACACACTTTTCGTGACGTTCCTACGTCCCTGGTAATTTTAGCTCATCTCGGTTTTTTCAGACGGACACGTTTACATCTCTGGTCCGTAGAAGCCCCGCAATTTGGCTTTAACTGTGTTTTTACAACCGACCCATACAAGACAGACTTTAACCAGACGCTAGAACAACATCACCGCGTTTACTAATCGTGGTGAGATCGCCAATCGCTCTGGAATGGGCTCTGAATCTCCAGACGCGATGCCACGAGGTGTGAGCTGCCTACCTTGGACGGCCTGCTCCACCTTCCGCAGGTTCTTGAGGATGCCGGCCAGATCGCGGGAGGAAGCTTTGGAGGCGGACGGCGTGTCTGTGGTGAGGGTGGTCATCACGTCGTCCAGCAGCGTGTGGCGCACGTCGTCCTCATCAAACTGACACCTGCCGCGCAACACACACACAGAGACAAGTGGTGAGCATACTGATACACATGGCTGGGTGACGGGCCGCTGAGACGAGACACAGGCCGGCGCCAGAGACAGCCACAGCCCACAAGGCAGCCATGTCACTGGACTGATATACGCCTGTACGTCAAAGACACACCACTGACTGTACTGAACTGAGACACCACCAGGCTTCTCCCAATGTTGACCATTCTGGTCACACAAATACAAAGCAGCGTACGTCAGCGCAGCCAGTCATGACTGAACGGTTTCAAAGACAGTGTCGTTGTATTTAAATAGTATGGCAGACATTATATTCAAACAAACCCAGCCAACCTATTTAGGTAATGCAAAAATATTACGCAAAGGTACACAGCAAGTGCAAAAAGTACACACAACGTTTGCTCGAACACGGCCGACGATGACGAGCGACTCACTTGAGTTTGGACACGAGAGATTCGGAGTTGCCGCGGATCTTGCTGGAGAGCGTGTGTATGGTTGAGATGACCAGGTTATCCAACGCCTGCAACACGGGCCAGGGAGACGGCCGCCAGTCAGCGCAGGGACCATCACCAGTCAGCGCCAGGAGAAACCAGCGCGGGGGAGGAATAGTCGCCAGCGCGGAGGATAGTCGCCAGCGCGGGGGAAGGATAGTCGCCAGCGCGGGGGGATAGTCGCTAGCGCGGGGGAGGGATAGTCACCAGCGCGGGGGAGGGATAGTCACCAGCGCGGGGGGGGGCGGAGTGGTGTGATGGTAACTTGGTGAATTCGTCCGCACATACCCCCGACAGAAGCTCGACACACTGACCAGGAAAGCGACACAGTCACATAGGTGTCACCGCAGGCGCTGACGATAGGTTCTGCTCGGCAGCGGCCGGTCAGACGGCGGCCAGACGGTAATGCACTGATCAATCGAGATAAGCGAGGCGACACGGATATTGTGAGCGGCGAGGAGATCGGCGGTCAGCGGCTTCTGCAGCCAGCGTCATGCAAAGCTACGGTAATACGGTAATTTGCTCCAGGCAGAGGCGACGTATTTTCTATACAAAAACACCAAAGTGATTTAAGGTAGTCTCTCACAAGTGAATCTGTATTGACTTCCTCTTGCTGTTAATAAGCGTGATGATGAAGACTAGGCTAGCGGTTACAAATAAACGAGGTTAGGTACACCTACATGAATGAAAAACACAAAAATGTTAAGCAAAATATTGGTTAAATGATTAAACCAACCATTTGTCACTTACGTACAAAAAGGGCAAAACAACAAGGAAAATATTGGGGACTAAATCAATGTCGGAACAGAAGTCTGTGTTAGTATGCAAAAACATGTGCTGTACAGAACTCTTACATCCGAGTTGTCCTGACCTCAATTTCAAATGAAGCGCACTGTGAGAGCAGCTCCCGTTGTTACGCAGCTTGGCGCGGTGCCAGGACAAACCTTCCGACGCCAACAGACACCCAGCGACAGGCATGCCATGCACAAATCACAGATCGCACCACCACCTCGCAAGCTGGTCAACTGCAGTCAACTAACACCCACCTGGCTCAGACCGGGACCATGGCGCCTCTCAGACAAATGAGATTCAACCAGAAGACAGACGAGACCCAGTCACAAGTCACCATACCTGTTCTCACGACACACACGTCCACGTAAAGCCGACCACTCATGCACGCATGCCGCCCCAGTTGGCCACGAGCGCGCCCGCCGCTCCGATGGACAGCTGCGGGTCAGCTCGGCAGAACACCCCGCGATGACACCCCGGTACCGTACCTCCAGTTTGACCTTGTTCTTAAGCGACGCCGGCGCCGGGCCACGGTAGAGCGGCGAGCCGCCGTGCGACCGGCGCGACCCGTCCAGAGACACCTAGCGGGGGCGAGCGCAAACACAAGTGGTCAGAGCGGCCGCCGGGCGGCGCAGGCAGCGGACCGAGACGCGGGCGAGGCCGACACCAGAGAACGGGAGAACGATCCCACTGTACAACAGAACAGACACAGCACAAGCAGGCCGCGCGCGAGCAGCTGTCCGGCGTACTACCCCGCGCCGCTAAAACCCCACACCTCCAGCTGCTATCTATCCTCAGTAGGCGGCGGCGGGCCCGCCCCCTGACCCGTGACCGGTACCACCGCGTTCCCCGGTGCAATCCACCTGTCCGAGGGTGCAGTGTCTGTGTGGGTGCACGAGAGGCAGCAAGACAGACAGACCGACAGACAGACGGGGTGCTGGTGAGCAGTGCGGTACCTGTCCCGCCGACACCACCACATGCCTCTGTCGCCGGCCCTCACCTTGCGGGTGGACGAGGCGGCGGACGCCCCGTCATGGAACACCTCAGACACGTCGCTGTCGTCGGGGTAGCCGAGCCGGTGGTGCGGTGCCGCTGCCGTCGCCCGGGCCGTCACCAGCGGCGAGCGGCGGCGGCCGGCTGCCTCGTCCTCGGAGCCGGCGGCGGCGGCGGCGGCGGCGGCAGCGAACCCTGATCGCCGCAGGATCGCCGAGCCGAAGCCGTCTGTGCCGTGGAAGGAGGCGGAGCGGAGCGGCGCCGCCGTGGTGCTGCAGAGGAGAGAGTTACAGAGACGATGATGGTGATGATGGTGACGTGTTGGGTTTACAGGGCAGACGGAGGGAGGCAGGGGCGCAGTCAGCGCAGCGGGATCGAACAGTGAGCGATTGGACTCGGTGACGGCCAACAGCCGAGCCGGGGAAAAACGAGGCCCGCGAAAAACACAGCACAGCAGAACAGAGACAGCACCGAGAGATGGATCGCCACATTCTGATCACCGGGATTAATGGGGAATCGGCGATACAAAAACCAGCACGGAGCCGCAGCACATTGCGCCACAACATGGCTGCAGCTGAGCAGGCCGTACAATGTTGTGACAGGCAGACCTTATAGGTACAGCCTTCACCACAAACCTCACATTGCGACACTCACACAAAACAGTGTGCCGCAGCGGCAAACAACTTCAGCGCCGATCGCTACTGTTAACCCCCTACTGTAAATGTCTGGTGAAACTCCCGTCAGCTGCCGGCCTCCACCACACCTCAGCTGGCCGGCCTGAACACTGACCAGGCTGAGTCGCTCTGAGAGCCGCAGCGCGGCTCCGGCTTCTTGCTCTTCGCCTCCTTGGCCGCCCGCAGCGGGTCGTAGTTTTTGCGCCGTTTCCAGTTGGCCATCTCCTGTTCTCGGGAGGCCTGCGCTGCCTGGGCGGCCGCGCGAGGACCGCTGCCCAGCGAGCGGGCCGCGCCGCCAGCTGAGCCGGGCGTCTTCCGGACCGCCATCGGCCGCGACGGAGGCGTCTGAAGAGGCAGAGAACAGCCGGTCAGCGGGCAGGTCAGCAGGCCACGCGGTCAGCACAGCCGGTCAGCGGGCAGGTCAGCACAGCCGGTCAGCGGACCAGTCAGCACAGCTGGTCAGCGGACCACACAGTCAGACGGGTAGCCGTGGTGACGCTCCGTGTGACAGCCGACGCCTGCCACAGACGTGATCCATACATGGCTACCCACGCACTGAGGATGGTAATGAGCTGCCAGGGTACGAGGAGTGAAGGCCGCTGGCCGGGCCGTAATTTGTCCTGAGCCGGAAATGCGGTGCCCCCTGCCGTGACGGTACATCACAGACGCCGCCGGGCGCCGCGGGGAGCCGCCGACCGAGTAATGAACGGCGGACTATTCCTCGGGGTGGCATGCAGCCCAGTGACACGGCATAACCAGAGTCCACTGATCAAGTCACGCGACCGGCAGTACTCTGGCTGATGGCCAGAACAGCGCGACTTCTCACACCAGGCTGATAACGAACAGAAGCTGAAGCCTTCACAGGCTCAATAACGCAAATAACGGCTCGGTTTACGAGAGCTCCGGCAGCTGGTTATCGTCATTGCGTCACACCATATAACTGGACACCACATTGAGCGCCGGCGTCAGTCCGTCTCCAGTCCATAGCTCTCTATGTCCGTACACTGCTCTCTCTCTGTCTGTCTGGCGTTCCCTAGGGAGCGGCGCTTACCTTGGTGTTTCCATTGGCCATGCGGAGGCTGTACCTGCCGCCGTCGGAGCGGGCAAAGCCGGCCTTCCCGCCACTCCCTGCGGCTCCGGGCCCGCCGCCGGACTCAGAGTCGGAGTGTTTCCGGCCGCCGCCGCTGGAGGGTCGCGGCGCTGGCGGCGGCGTCGGCCGTTTGGAGGAGCCGGACGTGGCGCTCTCCGTGTCCAGACCGAGCCTGGCGCGCCGCAGACTGAGATGGAGGGAGAGGCGAGTACGGTCAGACTAGACAGAGAGAAGAGTCACCACACAGGCGGGCAGAGAAGGGACGAGAAGTCAGGGGTGTGGTGGGGTGGAGAATAAACATACAGACAGGACGATGATGATTAGGGATTTGGGACGACGCAACTACTTTGTTATATGACGCCCATATGCAGACAAGACAGAGCAATAGATGACAGCAGCACAACAAGCTGCCACCGGATCTGACACGCTCCCAGTGCCCGTGTTTAGAAGACACCTTAGGCGCCACCTGTGCCGGGACCTGGGCTGAGAACTTCTTCTGACAGCGTTGAGCTTTTGTCTCTTCTTTTATCTGAAGATGACAGACGTGCATGGAATGAATGTGTGTGCGTGTGTGTCTAATTGCGAGGATGTTTTGGACCACCCTCCTTGTATGTTTTATCTTTTTGATGAGCGGGCGTAAGTGTCACAAGTTTATCGTGGAAGATTTAAATATACATTTATATCTATACGTCTATGACAGAGCACGGTCAAGAGTGTGTGTGCGCCCCCCCCCCCCCCCCCGCACACACACACACAGGAGGGGGATTAACGCAAGGACAAGTCGGAAACCGTCAGAGTAAATTGTAGGGACCACACAGACGGACACAGCAGGATAGTGAGTATGGCGAGAACGCCAACCACCCACCCCCACACACTGACGGGTGGAGCAGGACAGCGATTCGCGATGATTAGATGGAGAAAGAGACGACCAAATGTGGTGAGAATAAATCACCCGGAGACGTCAGGGGCCATTCACTGAATATGATTGGATTTTACGGCATCGTAACCGAATGGTTATATGGCCACTGTTCGATCAGATCGGAGAAAAAGCAGACGAACAAAGACAGATCCGTTCAGAAGATAACCACAAAAAGACTCGTATTAAGTTGACTCGGATGAAATCGACTTGCAAAGAGGAAAGGAAACGCAGATTCAGCACGCTGATTCAACAATTTGCACACACAACGACACGATGTCACAACGTGGTGACTGTTTGAATACAAACAATGCAAACTAACAGCACATCTGTCGAAAAAGACGGACAGTCAGCAACACCAGACCAACGAGAGGTCAGAAGACGAGCAGCCGTAAGACAAACCCTTAGTGAATTATACGACAGCCAATTATTGCAATCACATTCTCCAAACAAGCATAGACATTTGACGAAACCCCAGCTTTTGCTTTGTCTCTGAAACAAGCCTCCTAATCCAAGATCACACTTCCTACCCCGCAACACGTCTCAGTGTCTCCAGCAGCTCCCCGATCCAGCAACATCCATCCCCCCCACAGAATCCTAACTCCACCGCTCTGCCCCTCACCTGAGTGCCCGGTTGAATTTGAACTCGGTGCCGGCGGCAGTGGGAGGTGGTGCCGGTTTGCCGGCCGGTGGCGGCGGGTCGGCTGGGTCGTCGCTGCCCTCGCTGTCGGAGCAGTCAGAGTCGGAATCGTCGGCGGTGTGCGCGGCGTCGATGCGAGCCTGCAGTGCCGACATGACGTCCTCCGTGGTTCGCAGGTAGGACTCTGTCTCGAGACTGGCGCCGGCCGCACCGCCCGGCGACGACTGAAGGCAGCGGGAGAGAGAGAGAGAGAGTCACACAGAGAGACGTGTACTGTACTGTAGTGACGCGCGGACCGGCGGTACAGGGACACGAACCGTGTGGACAGTGGACGGACTGGGAAGCGTCAACAGGTCACAACACGGAGACGAGAAAACAGTACGACAGCACGCATCATAACACTAAACGACATTTCTCTCGTGCCGACAGCAGCTCTCCGTCATTCTTCATTTCACGCCTCCCACGTCATTCGGCGTCCGGTACATCCAGCTCTACACGTTCCTGAAGATATCCACACAGACTGAGGAGGTCCACACACATACACAACACTTCAACTAACACCACTGCGAGGGGCGCAGCAGCGTAAGTCGACACAACCCGACTGAACGGGACAGCTGGCTAGACGATATCACGCACCAGGAGCCGGCGGCGGCGGCGGGGCCGCTGCCGGAACACATCCTCCCAGCCGCTGAGGGACGCCACGGCTGCCGCTGCCTGTACCGGCCGGACGGACACAGACACGGTCCGCTCCACCAGGGCCGGGGCTGACCGGCAGACTGGTCCGCACTGGTCAGACGGCGGTGGGCGTGGTCAACTCAGGTGTGACCCGCCACCGCCGGCTGCTGCATTGATCCTCTCAGACAGACAGCGGGCGTGGCCGCGGCCCGGAAACACGGGGGGGGGGGGGTCAGGCAACTCAGCTGACCGGGGAGGGGGTGCCGGGCGGTCAACATTCGTGACCGAACGTTACAGGAGGACGGACCTGTACCTGCAGTCGCTGAACTCTATCAGCTGTCGGGGTCATCAAACAGAGTGTGGGTGTGCTGTACTGCAATCTGACGACAGCTTCACCTTGTCCCTGCTGAGCCGGTGACAGGGGAGCGGCTGAGGCCGGGGGACAGCTCACCTTTGTCCCTGCTGACCGGTGACAGGGGAGCGGCCTGAGGCCGGGGACAGCTCACCTTGTCCGCTGCTGAGCGTGACAGGGGAGCGCTGAGGCCGGGGGACAGCTCACCTTGTCCCCTGCTGAGCCGGTGACAGGGGAGCGGCTGAGGCCGGGGGACAGCTCACCTTGTCCCCTGCTGAGCCGGTGACTGGGGAGCGGCTGAGGCCGGGGGACAGCTCACCTTGTCCCCTGCTGAGCCGGTGACAGGGGAGCGGCTGAGGCCGGGGGACAGCTCACTTGTCCCCCTGCTGAGCCGGTGACTGGGGAGCGGCTGAGGCCCGGGGGACGAGGGCTCCACCTTGTCCCCGCAGACCAGGTGACAGGGGCAGCGGCTGAGGCCGCGGCGGACAGCTCACCTTGGTCCCCAAGCTGGAGCGGTGAACTGTGGATGCGGGATCTGACCGAGGGGACAGACTCACCTTGTCCCTGCTGAGCCGGTGACAGGGGAGCGGCTGAGGCCGGGGACAAGACTACCTTTTGTCCTCCTGCGTTGAGGATTAACGGTGAAGGGGGAGCGGGCTGAGGCCGGGGGACAGCTCACCTTGTCCCTGCTGCAGCCGGTGACAGGGGACGGCTGGAGGCCGGGGGGACAGCTCACGCTTGTCCCCCTGCGAGCCGGTGAACAGGGGAGCGGCTGAGGGCCGGGGGACACTCACCTTGTCCCCTGCGAGCGGTGAAGGGAGCGGCGTGAGGCCGGGGGCAGCTCACCCTTGTCCCCTGCTGAGCCGAGCTGGGGATGCGTGCTGGCGAGGGCCGGGGTGACTAGCTCACCGTGTCACCCTGCTGAGCCCCGGTGACAGGGGAGCGGCTGAGGCCGGGGGGACAGCTCACCTTGTCCCTGCTGAGCGGTGACAGTGGGAGCGGCTGCAGGCCGGGGGACAGCTCACTTGTCCCCTGCTGAGCCGGCTTCGGGACGAGGGGATGCGGCTGACCGCCGGGGGGACAGCTCACCTCGGCTGTCCCCCTGCTGAGCCGGTGACTGGGAGCGGCGAGGCCGGGGGACAGCTCACCTTGTCCCCTGCTGAGCCGGTGACAGGGGAGCGGCTGAGGCCGGGGGGACAGCTCACCTTGTCCCCTGCTGAGCCGGTGACAGGGGAGCGGCTGAGGCCGGGGGACAGCTCACCTTGTCCCCTGCTGAGCCGGTGACAGGGGAGCGGCTGAGGCTGGGCGGTGTCGGCAGTTTCCTCCGCGGCCGGCCGGCGCCGTCCGGACTCATCGTCTGCCGAGACCACGGACTCGAGCTGCCCGTCGGCGGTTTGGTCGTCGCGCCTGTAACACACCCACACAGCTCGTAAGGAAGCTGCGGCACCAACCCACACTCCTCTCCCCACAGCGGAACATCCAGCCGTAGCCGGTCAAACTACAGCGGCGGTCACATACCGCAGCCATAGCGCGATGGTACCGGTACCATTCATCACCAGCATCTGTCATGTACCATGACGAGCATTGACCGAACCCACACCGGGACAAAACGGATCGGTCAGCCAGCGGGCAGCTACCGAGAACGTCTGCACGTGACGCCATGTCGCCACAGCCACACCGCACAGACTGGTGATCTCATGGGGCGCGACACTCAGCAGGGCGCGGCTGGCGGCCGGCGGCCGGCGGGGCGTACCTGGCGAGGGCGCCGTCTGAGCCTTCTTCAGGTTCTCCTGGTTGTGTTTTGTGACCTCAGCCGCCCACTGCTCTATCCAGTTAGAGCCGCCGGAGCTGTAGGCTGACGGCTGGGGGAGACGAGGAGAGCCGAGTCAAGAGACGAACAGGACGGGGCAGACCAGACCAGGACCAGACCAGGGACCAGACCAGACCAGAACACAGAACAGACCAGAACCAGACTCAAGACCAGAACCAGACAGACCAGACCAGAACAGACAGAAGACAGACAGACAGACAGACGGGGACAGAGGACAGACAGACGGGACTAGACAGACCAGACAGAAGTTTGGTGACAGACAGACAGACAGACGGGACAGACAGACAGGTACAAGACAGAGACAGACAGACAGACAGACAGACAGACAGACAGGACAGACAGGACAGACAGACAGACAGACAGAGCAGACAGGTAACAGACAGAACAGACAGACAGACAGACCGGACAGACAGACAGACAGACAGGACAGACAGACATGACAGACAGACAGACAGACAGACAGACAGACAGACAGACAGACAGACAGACAGACAGACAGACAGACAGACAGACAGAGACAGACTCGTCCGTTACCCAGCCGCCGGCGGTCATCAGGTGGTGGGATCGGCACCACATGACGGCCTGAGAATGGCACCGCAGCACCAGTGGCGGACATTGCAAAACAGAGCTGGGAACACCCGCGTTTCAGTTTCATCGCTTTCTGCCCGGCAGAGCGTGAATACAACAGCGGTTTCGTACAAATTGGCCGGACAGAATGGTTTGAGTCACGCCATTTGTGAGCACATCCCCGTGACAGGATGCGGAAGTATGTCGTTATCAAGAAAATGACGAATAACGTTCACCATAGTAAAGGCGTGAAGGACCGTGGCTTGGTGATAATCTCCGCAATGACAGGCATTGTGCCAAATTAATCACGCAATATCCCAGTCGTATTATATCATGGCATGGTCCTCCTGACTGATACAAAGCTCATATTTTGTTCAACACCTGGCTCTCTGCAGACCACCCATTTCTGAAATTATTTCACCTCTCCCAAACCATCCAATTATAACCCCTGTTCCGTCACACATCCGTCCATCATACCCTGTGTCGCCGCCGACCCACTCTGGAGGAGGTCTCTGTGTACCCACCCTGGAGGAGGTCTCTGCAGTACCCACCCTGGAGGAGGTCTGTGTACCCACCTTGGAGGAGGTCTCTGTACCCACCTTGGAGGAGGTCTCTGTACCCATCTTGGAGGAGGTCTCTGTACCCACCTTGGAGGAGGTCTCTGTACCCACCTTGGAGGAGGTCTCTGCAGTACCCACCCTGGAGGAGTTTCGTACCCCCTCTGCGAGGAGGGTCTCTGCTCATACCCACCTTGGAGGAGGTCTCTGTACCCACCTTGGAGGAGGTCTCTCTGTACCCACCTTTGGAGAGGTCTCCTGTACCCACCTTGGAGGAGGTCTCTGTAACCCACCTGGGAGGAGGTCTCTGTACCCACCTTGGAGGAGGTCTCTCTGACCCCACCTTGGAGGAGGTCTCCTGTTTACCCACCTTGGAGGAGGTCTCTGTACCCACCTTAGAGGAGGGTCTCTGCCCATACCACCCTGGCAGGAGGCTTCTGTACTCCACCTTGGAGGAGTCTCTCTGTACCCCCGGAGGAAGGACGTCTCTTTACCCACCTTGGAGGAGTCTCTTTTACCCACCTTGGAGGACGGTCTCTGTACCCACCTTGGAGAAGGTTCTACTCTGTACCCACCTTGGAAGGGAGGTCTCCTGTACCAGCCTTGGAAGGCAGGCTCTGTACCCACCTTGGAGGAGGTGCTCTGCAGTACCCCACCTTGGAGAGTCTCATGTACCCACCTCTGGAGGGATGGTCTCTGACCACCTTGGAGGAGGTCTCTGTACCCACCTTGGGAGGAGTTCTCTGCAGCCTACCCACCCTTGGAGGGAGCTCTGTTGCTACCCACCCTGGAGAGGTCTCTGTACGCCACCTTGGAGGAAAGGTCTTTCTCTGTACCACCTTGCGAGGAGGGTCGCCTGTACCCAGCGCTTGGAGGAGGTCTCTGCAGTACCACCGTTGGAGGACGGTACTGTACCCACCTTGGAAGTGAGGTCTCTCTGTACCACCTTGGAGGAGGTCTGTGTATCCCACTTGGAGGAGGTCTCGTACCCACTTTGGAGGAGGCTCTGGACCCCACCTTTGGAGGAGTAAAAACTCTCTGGACCCATCCTTGGGGGGTCTTCTGTACCCACCGTGGCAGGAGGTCTCTTGTACCCACCTTGTGAGGATGGCTCTGCAGTACCACCTTGGAGGAGGTCTCTGTACCCCACCTTGGAGGAGGTCTCTGTTACCCACCTTGGAGGAGGTCTCTGTACCCACTCTTGAGGAGGTCTCTGTACCCACCTGGAGGAGGTCTCTGGCAGACCCACCTTGGGAGGAGGTCTCCTGTACCCACCTTGGAGGAGGTCTCTGTACCCACCTTGGAGGATGGTCTCTGCAGTACCCACCTTGGAGGAGGTCTCTGGTACCCACTGGAGGAGGTCTCTAGTACCCACCTTGGAGGAGGTCTCTGTACCCACCTTTGGAGTGACGGTCTCTGTACCCTACCTTGGGGAGGTCTCTGTACCCCCTTGTGAGGGGTCTTCTTACCCACCTTGGAGGAGGTCTCTGTACCCACCTTGGGAGGAGGTTCTCTGTACCCATACTTTGGAGGAGGGTCTCATGCTACCCTCACCTGGAGGAGGTCTCGGTGCAAGTACCCACCTTGGGAGAGGTCTCTGTTCTATCCCCCCCCCACTTGGAGGAGGTCTCGTGTACCACTTCGGAGGAGGTCTCTGTAACCCACCTTTGGAGGAGGTCTCTTACCCACCGTGGAGGAGGTTCTACGTGTACCCATCCTTGGAGGAGGTCTGTGTACCACACTTGGCGGAGGTCTCGGTCACCCCCCTGTGGGAGGCATACGCTTATACCCACCTATATGGGAGGAAGTCTCTGTACCCACCCTGGACTGGCTCTGTACCCACCATTGAATGAGGTCTCTATGTACCCACCCTTGTAGGATGGCTCTTTACCCTAACCTTGGTAGGATGGTCTCTGTACCCTCTCTTGGAGAGAGGTCTCTGTAACCCACACTTTGGAGTTGACAAGGGTCTCATGTACCCGACCTTGGAGCGAGGTCTCTGTACCCAACCTTGGAGGAGGTCTGCCTTACCCACCTTTGGAGTGCATTTGGATCTTAAAAATGTAACACACCTTGAGGAGGTGCGTCTGTACCCACGCGTGATAGGAAAGATCTAACTGTACCCAACCGTGGATCTCGTGTACCACCACCTGGGCGAAGGGGAACGGAGAGGGTGAGTCTCTGTGTAACCCACCTTGGAGGAGGTCTCTGTACCCACCTTGAGAGGAGGTCTCTGTACCCACCTTGGAGAGGTTCTCTGTACCCACCATTGGAGGACTGGTCTCAGTACCCACCGCTTGGTAGGAGTCTCTCGTAACCACCTTGGTAGGAGATCTCTTCACCCACCTGGAGGAGGTTTCTGTTACCCCACCTTGGAGGAGGTCTCTGTACCCCTGGAGGAGGTCTCTGTACTCCACCTTTGGAGGAGGTTCTCTGTACCCACCCTGGAGGAGGTGCTCTGGTCATACCCACCCTGGATGGTTTCTCGGTACCACCTTGGAGGGGAGGTCTCTGACCCACCTTGGCTGAGAGAGAGGGTCTGTGTACCCACCCTGGAGGAGGTCTCTGTAACTCCACCTTGGAGGAGGTCTTCCTGTACCCACCTTGGAGGAAGGTCTCTGTACCCACCTTGGAGTGAGTCTCTGTACCCACCTTGGACGGAGTACCTCTGCAGTACTCTCCACCCTGGATGGTCCTCCTGTACCCACCTTGGGACGAGGTCGGCTTGTACCCACCTTTGGCATGGAGGTCTGATGTACCCACCCTGGAGCGAGGTCTCTGTACCCACTCCTTGGAGGAGTCTTGTACCCACCGATTGGGCAGGAGGTCTCTGCAGTACCCAGCCCTGCGAGGTCTCTCGGTACCCCACCTTGCGAGAAGGTCTCTGTACCCACCTTGGAGGACGGTCTCTGTACCACCTACTTGGAGGGAGGTCTCGTCGTACCGCACCTTGGAGAGAGGTCTCTGTACCCACCTTGGAGGACGGTCTGGTAACCCACCTTGGACGGAGGTCTCTCGTAACCCACCTGGGGAGGTCTCTGTACCCACCTTGGAGGAAGGTCTCTTTGCAGTACCCACCCTGGAGGTCTCTTGTACCCACCTTGAGGAGGTCTCCTGTACCCACCTTGGAGCGGAGGTCTGTGTACCCACCCTTGGAGGAGGTCTCTGTAACCCACCTTGTGAGGAGGTCTCTTGTACCCACCTTGGAGCAGGTCTCTGTACCCACCTTGGAGGAGGCTCTTCGTGGTACCCACCCTTGGAGGAGGTCTCTCTGAGCCCACCCTTGCGAGGAGGTCTCTGTACCCCACCTTGGAGGAGGTCTCTTACCCACCTTGTGAGGAGGTCTGTGTACCCACTTGGAGGAGGTCTCTGTACCCACCTTGGAGGAGGTCTCTGTAACCCACCTTGGAGGAGTCTCTGTACCCACCTTGGAGGACGGTCTCTGTACCCACCTTGGAGGAGGTCTCTCTGTACATACCCACCTTGGAGGAGGTCTCTGTACCCACCTTGGAGGAGGTCTCTGTACCCACCTTTGGTAGGGGTCTCTGTACCCACTGGAGGAGTCTATGTACCCAGCCCTTGGGAGGTCTGCATGTTACCCACCTTGGGAGGACGGTCTCTGCGAGTCCACCCTGGAGGTCTCTGGTACCCAGCCTCTGCGAGGGAGGTCTCTGTACCCACCTTGGACGGACGGTCCTCTAGTACCCACCTTGGAGGAGGTCTGTTACCCAACGCTTGGAGGAAGGTCTATCTGTACCCACCCTTGGAGGTGATGGGTCTCTGTTACCCACCTTGGAGGAGGGTCTCTGTACCCACCTTGGAGGAGGGTCTGTACTCACCTTGGAGTGGTCTCCTGCTAGAGTACCTCACCCATCGAGAGGTGCTCTGTTTACCCAGTCCTTGGAGGAGGTCGTGTACCCACCTTGGAGGAGGTTCTCTGTACCCACCTTGGAGAGGTCTCTGTACCCACCTTGCGAGGAGGTCTCTGTACCCCACCTTGGAGGAGGTCTATGTAACACCTTGGAGAGGTCTCTGTACCCACCTTGGAGGAGGTCTTCTTACCCACCTTGAAGATTGGTCTCTCTGGTACCGCACCTTGGAGGAAGTCTTGTACCCACCTTGGAGGAGGTCTCTGCCAGTAGCCCACCCTGGAGGTCTCTGTACCCACCTGGAGGAGGTCTCTGCAGTACCCACCCTGGAGGTCTCTGCAGTACCCCACCCTGGAGTCTCTGTACCACCTTGGAGGAGTGGGTCTCTGCAGTACCCACCCTGGAGGTCTCTGCTAGTACCCACCCTGGAGGTCTCGTTACCCACCTTGGAGGAGGTCTCTGCAGTACCCACCCTGGAGGAGGTCTGTGTACCCATCCTGGAGGAGGTCTCTGTACCCACCTTGGAGGAGGTCTCTGTATCTCTGTCTGGACTGCCCTCCTTGCCGCTGCTGTCACCATCGCTCCGTTTCTCCTCGCCGTAGTCCTCCAGACCGCTGAAGGCCGCCTCCACCTGGCGCGCCGCCTCCTCCCCGTCCGGCTCATTCTCGATCGTGTACGTGCCGGCCTCACTGACGTCATCCGGCGCGTCACCCTGCCGTCCTCCTGGTCCTCCTCCTCCCCCTGAGGACGGCTCCTCTCGGCGCGCAGCCGGCATGGCGCCCATCGTGGCCGACTTCTTCAGGCCGCCGGCGGCCGGCACCCGTGTGACGGTGGCGCGCCGTGCCGCCAGCCGGGCAGCGCTGGAGCCACCGCGCGGGGACGGAGTGCGCGCCAGGGCCGACTGTCGCGGCACTGCTGCTGCTCTCCGGCCGCCCTCTGTCGACAGATAGCGGAGGTTATACATTACAGCTCTGTACGCAGACAGTGGAGACACGTGACAGGTTATACATTACAGCTCTGTACGCAGACAGCGGAGACACGTGACAGGTTATACATTACAGCTCTGTACGCAGACAGCGGAGACACGTGACAGGTTATAGTAGTAGTAGTAGAGCTTATTGACACACTGTACCCAACACAAAAACATACAGAAGATATGAATCAAAACACAAAAGGTATGGATAAAACTCATTATAGTTTGTGTCCATTAAAATTATACATAATGCACACAGACAAGACAACCAATGAATTACAACAATGAATTAAAACAATCGCTTAAACATTTTGCCTGGTCGCCAATACACTAACGGTTCGCTACACCAAAATTCCCTCGAACTTTTTAACTACCATGTGACAATATTCCGCTACTTTGAGCGGGTTTCCTTCCATCAAGGCGCTTAACTTTTCAAAATTCAAGTCTGGAAAATGTCCACGAAAAGGATCTGAGACGGGACAATGCAGTAGAACGCGACTTTCGTTCTGAACGGCGCCGCAAGTGCGCAACCTCTCCTCTAAAGGTATGCGTGCCCACCTTCCCGTTTCGATTTTTAGTCGATGTGAACCTAAACGGATTCTAGAGAAGGCGATGCGCAAATATGGTGCGTTAGCTGGGGATTCAATTCGTAATACGTTTGCCTTTTGGACGATTCCGATCCCGAGATCCTAGACCGTAGAGCCTCCAAATTGACAGTTCGGAAACTTCCCGGTGCGTCCTTCATCAAACCATCTACATATTTTTCAGCTTTGGTTCCTGCCAGACCAGCCAATTTGAGTGCGAAGCGCGCAGGGCATCCGACATAGTCATCACGAGAGGTCAACTTTTGAATAAATTTTATTTGAGCTTCCTTTCTCACCTTTTGAGTCTCTGGTGGCCCAACTACTGCTTGAACTAAAATTCACTGCAAGTGTGTGATTTTCGCCACGACAACAGTCTTGCTTTTTGCGCGACAGGTGTTAGGGGAGGACAAGCCGGGTTTCAAATCGTTTACAGAGCCAGCTTTTACACAGCCATACAATATTGCCACCTACTTAAGCGCGGCTTTGAAAATATCAGCTCTTTGACTGAAAAAGGCGCTTCGGCATTTTTCTTGGAGGAACGAACTAAAATTTCATGCAGATGAGTCCGTTTTAGGGGCCGATATGTTGCTCCACTTGCTGTTTCAAAGAGGCGGCGATCACAGGTGTGCCGAGATAAACGTACTCGTTTGTATGATCTATGGCATTATGATCCAAAAAGAATGGACAACTATCGTTCGAGTCAATCACCATATATTTGGACTTTTGGGGATGGATTTTCATGCTGATCGCCTATACATTAGGTACAGCTCTGCGGGCGGCAGAGGGGCGGAGCGGGAGAGACGCGCGGGGGTGGGCGATGGATGGCAGACGGCTCGGCGGCCGCGGCGCATCCCAATGACGTCAGCAGGGCGCGGGTGACGTCACTGCGCACACCTGTGCAGTTGGCCGGGACAGAGAGGTACGACAGAGAACGGGCGGTGGGCGGCGACCCGCCGTCCCACAGACATCACACCTCCGGCAGAACCAAGGCTATAGAAGAACGGCAGAACCGAACGGCAGGCAACGCTGCAGAGGCACGACTGACTGGCAACAGAACCCACGTCTTCACTCCGACACAATGGTGTGTGGGATGCAGATTTGTCACACACCCCTAAGTGACCATCCTCACACGTACTGTGCGGAGTAGACCATATGTTCTGTCCACCTCATCGACGCCACCCAATGTCGATACGCCCGGCGAATACATCCTTCGTGAAAACGGCTGGTGGCAGTCCTTTCAGTGCACTATTCGAATAAACCCTCAATTTCTCAGGGGCAATGTTTGTTTTCGTATGCCGGAAGCTAGCTTTGAAAGTATTCTTAAACAACTTTGGTTAAGCGCACCCGTTTAGTTCAATGTCAGCATTGTCCATCGGTGCTGTCTGTCGGTGCTGCACGCAGTGGAATCTAATGAAACTATTTATGCCCTCGCCCCTGATACCAAGGGCGAGGGCTATGGCAATTGGATTGGATTCCACTGCGTACAGCACCGACAGACAGAGACAGAGACAGAGGTGGTGTCGATGAAGTGGACAGGACATTTGGTCAAAACTACACTGGCACTGCGCTCATGACACCAACCACGCCATATCTTCCTCTGAGCCATGATGTTGGGAGTTCCATCCTCTTCTCCTTCCCACCCAGCAACTGACACGCGACGGTTAACACAGCAGCGGCAGCAGCGGCGGCGGCGGTCCGGTCAGAGTCGTGCCGAGGCGGCGGCGGCGGCACACACCACACCACGCCACGCCGGCCGGTAATCGTGCCGACACCGATCGACGGGACGCGGCGGCGGCGCCGTGCCGCCGGCTCTTTCCGCGCCCACGCGCCGCTCTCTGCGCTCCGATTTCGCCGCCGCTGCGCCGCGCTGGCTGGCGAGAGAACGCGACTGCCGCGACCGCAGCCGAGCCGGGTACCGGCCTCAGCCAATAGGTGCGCGAACACGGCACGAAATGAAACGCGGCACCCGAGACCGTCGACCGGGAGCTGAGGGAGGCGAGGGGCGGGAGGCGAGAGGCGGGAGGCGGGAGGCGAGAGGCGAGAGGCGAGAGGCGAGAGGCGAGAGGCGAGAGGCGAGAGGCGAGAGGCGAGAGGCGAGAGGCGAGAGGCGAGAGGCGAGAGCACCACACCGCCCCACTCAAAGGATGCTAATTACAGTCTGACAGTCGGTCGCGACACAAACACAAACACATTACGCATCGCACCGCTGCCCGGCGCAGCTCGGCGGGTCGCGGCGCCGTGAGCTATTAGCCAGTCGGTCACGTGTTATTCCAGTGTGCCGGGCGGGACGTCAGCGCTCGTGGCCGGCACAGCACGGCTCCGCAGCTCCAGCTGCTGCCACGGTCGGTCGGTCGGTCGGTCGGTCTGGGTCGGGGAGAAAGTGTGGCCACCGGGCGTTGGGGAGTCTGTTGTGACCGACTGGCGACTAGCGCCAGCTGGCCGCGGGCTCACTAGGGACGGCCGATACCATCACCATCACCATCACCACCACCATCATCACCATCACCACCACCACCACCACCACCACCATCACCATTATCACCAGCGACTCGGGCAGGAGAGGTGTCGGGGACGCCGAGATAGACGCCTGGACTGTAAGCCGCACTCACATGCCGAGATAACACACACGGCCGCTCTCGACTATCTTCCCTGAATGAGCGCTAATTGAATGAGCCACTGAAGCTGTGGAATACGACCATGATCACGGGCGGATAAATACTCCACCACCTAATTACTGAGTCATTCAAACCACATCGCACCGAGGCCGATGGCCCCTCCCCCCGCCCCGCTGTCGGCCGGTCAGACTGACCTCTGCAGTCGACGTCCTGATCGGAGGAGAAGTAGCCCTCCGAGTGGTAGCCGGGCGCGCCCTGGCGGCGGCGCAGCAGAGACCGGGGCCGCGGCAGGCCCGACCCGGTGGCCTTGAGGTCACCGCTGTCGGAGCGGGTCTGTGGGCCGAGGAGACACGCAGTCAGACACACTGTCACGTCAGACACGGTCAGACACACTGTCACGTCAGACACGGTCAGACATCGGCCGAGACACACTGTCAACGCCAGACACGGGTCAGACACACTGTCACGTCAGAACACGCGATCAGAACCATACTGTCCACGATCAGACACACGGTCAGACATACTGTCACGTATGGAGTCAGAACCGGGTCAGAGCACACTGTCACGTTCACGACAACGGTCCAGAACCACAGTTACTGTCGCACGATAGACATCGGAGATCGTCAGACACACTGTCACGTTCAGACACGGTCAGAACAGAACGGGCCGACCAACAACTGTCACGCCAGACCACGGAGAGTCAGACAAGCACTTGTCACGGTCTACGTCCGACATCACGGTCAGGACATAGACTGTCACGGTCAGAAGCACGGTAGCATACGTGTCGACGTCAGACAGCGGTCAGAACACCACTGTCACGATCAGACAACGGCCAGACACACTGTCCGCTGCTAAACAGACACGGTCAGACAAGGACGGTCCCAGACCAGCACTGTTCACGATCAGACACGGTCAGACATACCTGTCACGTCAAACACGGTCAGAAATCCTGTCATACGGTCAGACACGGTCAGCAAGCACAACTGTGCAACCGGACAGACATCGGTCAACACACTGTCACGTCGACACGGTCAGACCACGCTGTCACGTAGCTGAGAGTCCAACCACCGGTCAGACACACTGTCACGTCAGAACCCACGGGCGTCAGACACACTGTCAAACGACTCAGACACGGTCAGACATACTGACACGCAGTCAAGACACGGTCCGACATACTGTCAACTCAAGAACCGTCCAGAAATAACTGTGGACTAACAAGACAACGGTCAGACACACTGCGACTTCAGAACCGTACAACGTACCGGTCAGACACGCACCGCCACATACTGTGCGTCAGACCAGACCCATAATCGCGCAGGCAGGAGCACACGCTGAATTCGAAGCCTCTTTTGAGAGAACAAACGCGCCAACGGTGACTTTCTACAGCGCGCATGGCTGGCAGCGGGCTTCAGAAATCCAAGGTGACAGGTCTGTACTTTGCATAACACCTGTCTGGCGGCAGGGTGAGCAGACAGCAGCACTGGCCAGATAGACGGCGACATTCCAGTCCGTTATACACTGAGCTGTCCCCGGGGTGGAGCTGCGACATGACTGGCTGATCCGAGTCAAAGTCAGAGTCAGAGTCAGACTAGAAGTCAGAGTCACGAGTCAGACCCCAGCGCGATATATACAGACTGTCAGTGATCGCCGTCAGGTTCATCAGGTACGACAGACACTACCAAGTGAAGTGAAATGCATCTCCATATATTCGCCATTATAGGTGCTGAAGCACCCCATTACGCATTTCTAAATCGGTTTCACCTGTCACCACCAGTTCCATTTGCCAAATCAATTCAATCGCGTTCAGAAGTGAAACGAAGTGTTTACGGACTCGCAATCATCATCGATTCCACTAGTAATCGTGTTTATGGTTATGACACGCCGTAGGTATTCCGGAAATGGCTGTCATTACCACCAGAGAGTTCCGAGAAACAGCGGCGATTCCGGACAGATAATCGAGTCACAAAAACCGCAAACGCCGACAAACATGCCGCCTTTTCCTTCATTTCTTATATTCGCCCGATTTCACCCTGCTAACTAGGTTATTATGAGTGTTGCCAGACAGGGTACAGACTGGTCACTAAGCGGACTGGAGGAGCTCCCTCCTAATGACATGCCATGGTGTCATGCCATCATGCCATTGCCACGTGCAGACAAGGGAAGTAGACACGGCAGCTTAAGTGCCGGATATGCTGAGTTAAAGGCCGAGACTGGCGTCTGGCAGTACACCACGAACCACAACCCCACCACGCGGCGCCGTCTGGTCTGGTCCTGCACGGCATCTGACCGCACTGTCCAGTGCCAGGTGTCCGGTACCTGTCACCGCCGTCCCTGTCAGCAGCGGAGACAGACGCCCAGCTGACACCAGCCAGAGCCGGCCACGGTGACATGGTGCTCCGCGCGTGACCAGAGTGACAGTCGGCAGCGTGACCGGAGTGACAGTTGACAGCGTGATCGGTCAGTGACCACAGTGACAGCCCCATGGCAGCGCGCCACCGTTCCTACAGCGGTCACAGCAGGGTGGAGACATCCGGGGTCAGCAGGACCGCCACTGAGATGTCATCGGGGCCCGGCCACTGCACGGCTCTGGCCGTGAGACATCAGGGAGCCCCAGAGCCGCGTCTGTAGTCCGCCCGCCGCTCCTCTGCCTAGTCAGAACTGCGCGGCCAACCACTGCGCCGGTCAGCAGAGGTGACGCAGTCCGACCCGGCTCCGTCAGAGCTAACAGCTGGGCTCCCCTCTCCCACCCTGCCGCCGCCACTACCCCTCCGTTTCAGAGCTAAAGCTGGGCTACCTCTCCACCTGCCGCCGCCACCAGCCTGCCGCTCGACACACTACCCGGCTCCGTCAGAGCCTAACAGCTGGGCTCCCTCTCTCCACCTGCCGCCGCAACAGCCATGCGCTCGCCACTACCGGCCTCCGTCAGAGCTAAACAGTCTGTGCTCCCTCTCCCACCCTGCCGCCAGCCACAGCCTCGCGCTCGCCACTACCCCGCTCCGTCAGAGCTACGCTGTGCCCCTCTTCCCCACCCCTGCCCGCCGCCACAGCCTGCCGACTCGCCACTACCGCTCCGTAGAGCTAACAGCTGTGCTCCCTCTCCCACCTGCCGCGCACGCCTCCGCTCGCCAACTAACGGCTCCGTCTAAGCTAACAGCTGTGCTCCCCTCTCCCACCCTGCCGCCGCCACAGCCTGCCGCTCGCCACTACCCGACTCCGTCAGAGCTAACAGCTGTGCTCCCCTCTCCCACCCTGCCGCCGCCACAGCCTGCCGCTCGCCACTACCCGGTCCGTCAGAGCTAACAGCTGTTAGCTGCCTCTCCCACCCTCGCCGCCGCCAAACGCCTGCGTGCGCACAACTGACTCGCCGCGTGCTCGCGCAGCAGCTAACTCACCTGTCCCCCCTCACCCGGGCCGGCCCGCAAGCCTGCGCTCGCCACTGTCTCCGCCTACGCGGTCAGAGTCCAGACTGGCTGGGGCTCCCTCTCCAGGCACCCTGGGGCCCCGCTCGCTCACTACCCGACTCCGTCGCAGCTAGACGGCCTCGGGCTCCCACCTTCACACCCTGGCCGTGCGCGGGCGACAGCCTGCCGCTTCGACACCCTCCGGCTCCAGTCAGAGCGTGAACAGCATGGGCCCCCTCCTCCCACTGCCGCCGCCAGCCTGCCGCTGCTGCACCGATCCTACGGCCCCGGCGTTCCCGGTCAGAGCTAACAGCTGTGCTCGCCCTCTCCCACGCTGCGCCGCAAAACCTGCCGTCGCCCATACCCCGGCTCTTCAGAGTAACGCTGTGCTCCCCTCTCCTCACCCTGTCCGCCGGGCCACACAGCCGTGCCAGCTCGACACTGACCGACGACTCTGACCTATGCTCACGCGACAGCACGCCACGGCGAGCCAGGCTAACACTACCCGCGGAATCAGGAGAGTGAGGGGAGAGAGAGGAGGGTGTCCTGGAGTCCAACGTCAGCACCAGGCAGACGACGGAGTGTTTCGTTAGACATCTGTACACATAAGGGTAGCATTGAGGACAACGGGGCAGGCGACTTGAAAGACCCTTTGAATTGGCGCCGACTTGAGCGGGCCTTAGCCCAGGTCAGGAGCACGGGCCCCCCCTCGGCGGTGCAAACGATCAAATAGGGGCCCCTAGAGGGTCGCACGAGTTCGGGTGAAGGGAATCCATCAGGACGGGGTTCAGCGGGGTCTACGGCCGCATGCAGCGGCGGGCGGCGGATGGCGCGCTTGAGACCTGGTTCAGAGAGGCCCCCTCTGAACCGTAGCGTCGAGACATGCGCCTCCCTATCGACTTGGAGGGCGGAGGACACGCGATCCACGGGACAGATAACCCCCCGCCACCGCCGCCATGGTGGCGGCCACCATCACCGCCAAGACCCCGGAAGCCGGGCGGAGGCCAGCGGCACGCCCGTGGACAGACACAAGGCGAGCGGGCGGCCCCGACCCCGGCCGACCGCGCGCGCCGCCGCCGCCGACACGCCACAGCGCGCAGCAGGGATAAACACAGAGGAGCCGACTGAGGAGCCGCACATACTGTGTCCGTCCGGCCGTCCGTCCGCGATCCGGCCAGCGATCTGAGACGGCAATACATACCGCAGGCGGTCACACACGGCTGGGCAGAGAGCGGACCAGGCGGCGGACCAGCCAGCAAATCAGCAGACCAGCCAGCAAATCAGCAGACCAGTCAGCAGAGCAGCAGACCAGCCGGCAGACCAGCCGCGGACCAGCCGACCAGCCAACTGTTCGGCAGAAGACACAGGCCAGAGCGGATAGCGATGACTCAAGTATGTAAACATGTCCTCTCTGGGTGAACTGCTCCGGAGTCCAGTGTCCCAAAATTCCATTTTGGCATGGGGGTCAGAGTGGAAAATTCGAGCCCTAAAAGACCATGAGAGTGAAAAATGATGTAGAAAATGGTACGATATTGATTACTTTTTTGAATATGAAAAGCAGTGGTTTTAATTGAAATCATGTATTTTTAGTCAATATTTATTGATATGGGAATCAATATTACGATTCATAATTTGGGAGTGGAAAATTCATTCATACAATGGAGAATGAGAGTGGAAAATTATTAACAGTTGGATGTCATCTCCCACCCAAATCGACACATTTTGGGACACTGCCGGAGTCCCGGCCGAACCTCGGTCCCGAGACTCTACGGACAGCTCTCACAGTCACCGCCGCCGAGTAAAAACACTCCACAGCGGAGACAAACACTGCCAGCCATCGCTCTCCCCAGCACGCCGCGCTGGGGACAAAGGCGGCGGCCGGACAGCGCTGCTGATGAGCAACCATCAGACGGCGGCCGCGCTCTAACAACTCATAATTACCACCGGAGGCAGACAGCGCCGCCCTACACTACCGAGGACGCTTGTCCGTTCAAACAATGTCGGCCGCCGCATGTTGGACCAATGTCCGGCCGCAGATAGATTGGCGGATACGAAGGGGTCTGCCAGTCACTGTGACCTGCTGTCGGCGCCCACTGCAGGGTCGCGGTACAGCAGAACCGCCCGGCTGCAGACCAGGCACGCGACGGAGGGCTGCTGCCGATCACCACTGCCTCCGGGCCACTGGGGCCGTCAGATGAACAGTTAGCACCCTCTGAACGCTGCCGTATGGCAGCTCCGTTCTCCCACAGCGAGCTGTGGTCCCACAGACCGCCTGCTGACTGCTGAAGACGGGAGAGTCCCCTCGGTAGATCACCGAACATCGCCGCTCCCGAGTTGGCTCGGCATCGGGGTGACGTCTACCCAAACCGACACATATCCCCAGTGAACTGTAACACACCGCCTGTCTACCTGTCGGCGGCGCCACCCCGCCACATCACCATCGCCATCACTATCACCACCACCGTCAGCACCAGTACACCACACGGCCGCCACACACACCCCTGCTGCCACTCACGCAGTCCCACTTCCAGCGCTGCGCCGTCCACATGTCTGTCGCCTGACCGCGCCGTGCCGCGCTCGCCTCCACACTGGCGAGCGGCGGCGGCAGGTCGCGCGGCCGGCCAGCCCCGCCGCCCGCCAGAGGGCTCCGCCGCCGCCGCCGCCGCCGCCGTCAACGCCGTCAGCGCAGTCAGCGCCGTCAGCGCGCAGTTCGCGGTCAGCAAAAACCGCTAGCCGGGCGTGTGTGCGGGGCGCAGTAGCGGCGGCGGCGGCGGAGGTGGCCGTGCCGGAATACAGATGTGTCGGCTGCAGCCCCGGGGCCTGGAGAGGTCTGCAGCTGGCTGGCTGTGTGTTGTGTACTGTGTGGCGACTCCTGACTGCAGGCCACCTCTCCGGCAGAGAACATCGCCACCCAGCGCTACACTGGAACGCCCCACCGACCATCGGTACCGAACACTGGCTGGCTATCCTGACATTATACAATGGGTTCTATCGTCTTAACGTCCGCCCTCCGCCTTTCCATGTTGTCGTTTGGTACACCATATAACTCACGAAAGAAGATCAAACGGTGGCGGTTTCGAGTATTTTCGGTCTCCGTCGTGAGATGTCTCTGTTCATCTTATCAATGCTCGTCTCCATTAGTGCCTGCTGTTCTCTCGTTTCCCCGTGCAGTACGCTATCTCCGCGAGCTTGAGACTCGTGAGCTTCGTCTGTTAATGAGTGGAGCACATTCAGCGGCCTGCCACCGACACCATTCGTCGGTTTACGCCTCACGAAAAACTGCCTCTCCTTTCTCTGACGCCATCACGGCGGCCCAGTTCCGACCACGGCGTGAGCACACAGCGTGAACCCCGACTCCATGGCGTAAACAGCGATACCACCAGCCACGGTGGCGAGCCCGGACAGAGGTGAGAAACACCGCCACCACTGCACGGTATGGCGAGACCGGCCCAGCCGCGGGACCACGGCGACAGCGCGCTGATACCGCCACCTGCCGGCTGCCACAACCGGGGACACACGCACGACACGCAAGACACACAGGACACGCAGACACGCCAGACACGACAGCACAACGTCAGAACATCACATATCACGCGACGACGCAGACCCACATTACACGCAGACACCCAGACACGCCAGTACACCGCAGACACGCAGACTCACACGAGCACGCCCGCGACTCACAACCACGCAGACCAACGCAGACGTCACAGACCACGCAGTACCACGCTAACGACTCACAGGACCACGCAGACACTCATTACTCCACTCACGTACCTACGCTCGACACGCAGACGTCACAGAGATAATACACGGCACACGCAGACCACGCAGACATTTGCAGTACACGTCGCTCAAGAACACGGAACACGGACTCACGGTCACGGCTCACGGATCAACGGACTCACAGACCATCAGACACGCAGACACGCAAACGCAAGAACACCGCAGACACGCAGACACGCAGACACGCCAGTCCAAACGGCAAGGACACCTGGCCAGACTCACACTCCAGACAGACAGACAGACATGGACAGACAGACAGACCAGACGACAGAGCAGAGCAGCAGAACAGACAGACAACGAACAGAACAGACAGACGACAGACAGACCTGACAGACACTTAGCGATCAGATGCAGACAGACCAGTCACAATCGAAGACAGACATCACAGACAGACGACAGACAGACACGTACAGAGACAGACACGACAGTACAGACAGACAGACAGACAAGACAGACAGACACGACAGACAGACAGAACAGACAGACAGACAGACAGACAGACAGACAGACAGACAGACAGACAGACAGACAGACAGACAGACAGACAGACAGACAGACAGACTGACGACGGCAGCTGACCGGCTAACGACCCGTTCGAGACGGAGAGAGTGGAGAACTTCCGTGAGCTGTGCGCGGACACAGTCAACTGCGGCCTATACCGACTGCCCATCGTAGTCAGTGCTGTCGTCAAGGCGGAGTGGCATTGTCGGCACACGACGATAGCGTCCGAATATTAAACTTGCGATGATGAGTAATAGACCAGCGATGATGAGACTCACCGCACCGTTGACATGGACGTTTACACTATCGTTTACATTGCCGTTTACACAGGCGTTCGCCCGGCGAGCATATGGCTCCATCTGCGGCTTTATACAAACATAGGAGCCCACGTGGTCGGCCCGCTCTCGGCTCCTCCTGTAGACTGCAGTGTGCAGTAGTAGCCTGCAGTGTGCAGTAGTAGCCTGCAGTGTGCAGTAGTAGCCTGCAGTGTGCAGTAGTAGCCTGCAAGTGTGCAGTAGTAGCCTGCCGTGTGCATAAGTTAAGCCTGCCAGTGGTGCAGTAGTAGCCTGCAGTGTCGCAGTAGTACCCTGCGTGGTAGTAGTAAGCCTGCAAGTGTGCAGTAGTAGCCGTGCAGTGTGGCAGTAGTAGCCTGCAGTGTGCAGTAGTACCTGCAATGTGCAGTAGTAGCCTGCAGTGTGCAGTAGTAGCCTGCAGTGTGTAGTAGTAGCCTGCAGTGTGCAGTAGTAGCCTGCAGTGTGCAGTAGTGTGCAGTAGTAGCCTGCAGTGTGCAGTAGTGTGCAGTAGTAGCCTGCAGTGTGCGGTGTGCGGTAGTAGGCTGCAGTGTGCGGTGTGACACAGAGCGAACGCCGCTCACTGTGTCAGCATTCCCAGCACAACCAGAGCGAGGAGTGGCGAGTCACAGGCCGAACCAACACCGAGTTCTCGGAGCTCGTTCGTCTCGCAGTCACCGGCGGCGGGACAGAGCCGGGTGCTGCAGTACGGCCATGACTGGCGGCCGACAGAAACTCGATCCCAGCTGAGAGCTGTTCGGTCTGCCCGCTCGGCCGCCGGTCTGACGCCGACTGGCCGGCCGTCGGGAGCCGTAAACCGCCGCCGCCGCCGCCGCAATGGTCACCAGCTCAGCACGGCACGGCTTCGGCGGTCAGTTTTACGACCCACGCTCAGCTTAACACCCCTCCATCCCTCCTCCACACAGCCCCAGGAGCGGAACGAAGTTAGCAGCGGTTAGTGTAAAAATAGCCAATGCTTAAAAGGTTCCAAGGTGACATTGCCACCAGGCTGATTGGTATTATCGCTCTGGGCGTTTCTCCAGCAGCACCTTTTCCTCCCCATCTATGTCAACACCCTCACTCTGAGTCACTGCCACAGACTGGATGGAAAGTGCCTCTAAATAGAGCGGCCAGGCCACCCTCGGTCAACACGGCATGACTGCAGTGGCGCTGCTCGGTACACAGTCGGCCAGTGGGCGCGGCGACACCAGGGGCTGCCGCCGCTGCTGTCCGCTGGTCAGCAGTACCACTCCACACATCAGACGGCCACAACCCGGCGGCAGGAGCACCCACTGGTCCGCTATCTCCCCCGAGTCTGTCCCTCTCAGTCTGTGGCTCTGTCTCAGTCCCTCTGTGCCTCCTCCAGTCCCTCTGTGCCTCCTCCAGTCCGTCTCCGTCTGTCCGAGTCTGTCTCAGATGACGACCAGACAGCTCTCGGCAGGATGATCCAGAGGGACGGTGCAGCGGCAGCCAGCACTTCACGGCCGCCGTCATCACACGCCGCCGTCTCAGTATGCCGGGCACGGCGGACCTTCAGACGCAGCGGAAGGTCACCCCGGCCACCGCCGGACCCCTGAGGAGACCTCGAGACCTCGAGTCCCGTCCCGACACTTCCTGCTGACAACCCTCATTAATTATCCCTCACCATCTCTCCTCAACACAGAGTTTTTGCCACCACCTGAAAGGCTACGTAAATCCACCAACCCCACCAGAGAGAGAGAGACTCTCACCCCACACTCACGGCTGCCTCGTGACACAGGAGGTCACGGGCGGCCGGCCGGCCGGTACACTGCACCCCGCCGCCAAATAAGGCCGTCTGTGCGCCTTACCTCGTCTCGATCGTCCTTGCCGTGGGCGGCGGCGGGCCGACGTGTGGTGCGCGGCGCCCACCGGCTGATGCTGTCCTTCACGTGCAGCCGTTTGTCGGCCGGCCCGAAGTCGACTGTGAACGCCAGCGGTGAGTCGGCCGGGTCGGCGGCGTCACCGGCAGCGGCGCGCTGCTCAGAGCTGGCCGGGGGCGAGGTCTTCCGCTCCGCAGAGGAGGGAGCAGCGGCGGCGGTCGGCAGCTGCATCGCGCGACCTGACCGGTCCACCGACGTGCGGCGCGACGGAGAGTCTGAATCAGGAGGGCAGGGCAGGGTCAGACAGGGGTCACTCGAGGCTAACTGACGGATCACTCAAGCGTCACACACGGATCGGAGGCTGGCATACACGGGTCAATCAAGGGTCAAATACAGGTCACACCTCGGTGTGACCTGTATTTGATTACCACATTACCACAAAGCACAACTTTCATGGGCGGGTTAAATACAGGTCGCATAACACTCACATAACACTAACACCGGAAGGGTTACAGACAGGTCACATTGCAATGCACACACATCACGTGCACCTGCACCCTTTGGCCACATAACGTCCCTTACGAGTCTCATGGAGCCAGATTTATGGCCGCAGCGGTGAGAAGACTGACCCAGTGACGTCATTGTGGGGTAACCTAACACCGTTCTGTGTCGGTCAGTACGATGCAGTGTGACCCCTGGTGCGGCAATAGCTAACACTGCTGACGTAACCACCGACACTGGAGTTCCCGACGCGGAGAGCCGGGCGGGGGGAGGAGAGAGAGAGAGAGAGAGAGAGGGAGGGGCAGAGGTCAGAGAGGGGACACCGGGCTGAGTCACGGCTCTGTTGAGGGCGGCGGCGATGGCCGGTGACGGCAGCCTGCAGACTGAGTACCGAGCCCGCCGCGCCCGCGATGACGGTCCGATTCCGCTCCCACCAGCGACCCACCGCCGCCCCATCACACCCACCGCCGCCCCCATCACACCCACCGGCCAACGCTGAACACGACCCGGACGACAGACATAACAACAGCCGACAGCCAGCGGCGCCCACACGGCCACTGAGCGATGCAGAGACACCGTTCAGCCAGTCAGCCAGTCAGCCGGCCCGCACAGACAGACGGCCAAATGACCTGCCACAGACGAGAGAGAGAGAGAGAGAGAGGCGCTCCTCACCCCAGAACTAAACAGCAGCCGGCCAGCGGCCCGCGGCTCTGTAGCGGACCATCCCACAGGAGGAGGAGGCGGGAGGAGAGTCAGACATGCTCGCCTGGTATGCCCGGCCCCGCGGCGCAGAGTGTGTTGTTTCCGAGCATTGGGCCGTGCCGGGAGTCAATCGGCCGTGACGTCCGGCTATCTGGTCCGGGACCGGGAATGTGATCCAGGAATGTGGTCCAGGAATGTGGTCGGGTATGTGGTCCGTGGTATGTGTCCGGGTATGTGTTGCCGGGTATGTTGTCCTATGGGTTATGTGGTCTGTGTATCAGTCTTCGTTCACTCTCATCGGTAATTGCCCAAGCTCGGAGCTAACATCGCAACGTTCGCTGCGGTCACGTCACCTCAGAAACGTTTGTCCGCACTGCCGGCAATCTGGCTGCGTGAATGCGGACGTGAGCTGTTCCAAGTGTCATCTGTGCCATAGCTCTTGGCTAGGTAACACGCCCCTAGACTTAGTCACTGTGATTGAACAGGACAGCCGCAGGACACTGCCGCATGCGAGTGCCCGAGCGCTCAACCGGATCAAATGTGTTTGTGGACCGTGACGGACGTTGGAGGTGCTCGGCCGTTTTCGAGCGCGCTCGGTGATTAGAGCCGTATTCCCGACGCGTCACGGCCACAGTTCGAGACTTCAAGCAGTTGCCACGGACGTTCCCGAAACCGCCAGCCGCACCGCGCCGCCAGTTGACTGCCATCGCGTCAGACGTCGAGACGAAACTGGGCGAGTTAATCCATTATTCCGCCGGTCAATCAGACCTCCTCGTGCCAGCCGACGAGAACGACTGGGCCCGTTATCATATAGTTACATGTATCCGCCAGGCATACAGACTCTCCTCAGTGCCGAGTTATACTACTCACAGCTCAGACATCAGAATCGGTAAGAGCATAGTACGAGCCGCAGCAGATGAATGGCAGCTGTGGCCAGTTGTGAACTGTTGCATTCAAGAAGCTGAGTAGGTTCTAGATTATAATTTGCCGGATAGGCGCCAATTTGTTAGTTGGATAGCGACGTCATATCACAGGTTCACAGGAAATACCGTCTCAGCTCTGCTTCACCTGTGACAGGTCAAGATGACTGTAGTGGTCACGTGCGCGCCGCTCTGGTTCCCTTGCCGTTTCCCGCTGGTCAGGGGCGGAGCTGGTCAACCGGCCGCCGCGGGCCCTGACCGTTTTGCCTCGCGTCAGTGTCCGTGTTTCTGTGCTTCATGGCCGGCCGCCATGCTGCCCTGGCCGTCCCCGCTCAGGCGGCGTTGTTAGTGCCGGCATCTGGTTCACCGGACCGCCGCGGGCCCCTGCCTGCCCCGGCGCGGGCACGGGGACTCGCGGGTTGAGGTCAGGTTGTGCAGCGGCGCCGCGGCCTCTGTTACCTGTTCCACGTTACGCATAGTGAGAGAAGATTAGGCTCCGAGGACTAATGCCTGGTTACCTCACGCCCCCTGCGCGGCATAGCTCTCTTGTCTCGTGCAAGCGGTCAGGAGGCCGTGTTAGCTGATCACCGGCCGCCGCGGCCCTGCCATGCCTCCCGGTCAGGAGGCCGTGTTAGCTGGTCACCGGCCGCCGCGGCCCTGCCGTTCCCCGCGGCCAGGAGGCCGTGTTAGCTGGACACCGGCCGCCGCAGCCCTGCCATGACTCGCGGTCAGGAGGAAATGAAGCTGGTCTGAGCCGGAACTGAACGTTCCACACGCTAGATCAGATACACTGGACAGCGGAAAGCCAGCAGGACGCCGCCGCGCGCCAGCAGAAAGTTAATACCAAAGCAATACCGTACAAGGACAGAGGCGAAAACGAAGATGAGCCAGTGAACGGCCTCTGGAGGATGGTTATGGCGGCTAATCCTACTTGGCACGACCAGAACCCTTATCGCGCTTCATGTGCAAAGTAAGGGGTGGTGAGTGCGTGGTTTAAAGCTTGCCCTTGACGTTCTTTCCAGCGACTTTCGAGCTTGACAGTTTGTGTCTAGTGTCCTCCTCGTGTCTAGTGTGTTTAAACGCTGAGTTCTCCCACACCCCCCCCCCGCCCCCTTTACCCCCAATTTCAGATTGAGAAGGTTAATCCATTACCGCCATCGATGCTCGATGACCAATCCCCAGTCAAGTGGCGTGTCTTTTCCCATACGATACGCTCGATGCAGAGCTATCAAAGGGTATCCTCTCCGACATTAACGTCTCCTCCCGTCCCCAGTTGCCTTTTCCCGGTCCGCCCCACCCCAGTCGCGCTTGGCGTCTGGTTGTGTTTTTTTTTTTTAACCCAAATCCGACATCATTTCATAACTTACGTTACCCATTGGCCGCTATTGTGAACTTCATCATGTTCAGAGGGGTGTTTTTGATAACTATTATGGGGCTAGTGTGCAGGTCGCGGTCTTTTTTGTTCAGAAGGGCCCACTAGCTGTATCCCACGCCTAGAAGGTGATCTTGAGCTCCACGGGAAGAAGCGCTTGCGTTTTATTCTGCCGCACTTCCAGCCGCGCGGTCCGGCTTTTTCGGTCCGGTTGCCGCGAATTGTTGGGTGTCTTCACGCGGCGAGCGGTGCTCGCCGCAGGCGGAAGCTAGCTGCGGTCCGCGGCAGCGGGTCTGTCGACTCAGCGCCCGTCGCCCGCGGCAGGTCTGCGTGGGAGACAGAGAGCGGGCTCACACGGCACAGCACCACCCACCCAGCCCCCGGCCACTCCGGGCTGGGAGGCATTGTGGGACAGGCAGCGCTAATACACCACCTAACGCCGTGACCCAGCCGAGCCCGGGAGCTACTCCGAGACACACGACACTCTATCCGCCGGGACAGTGCTAATACATCAGCCGACATCGCACTACTGGCCAGACATGTAATCAGCCACCCAGCCGGACCCGACCGAGCAGCCAGCTCTCCCAGCCATCTGCAACAGATTCTGTTATCTGCGGAGCGGCGGAGTGAGGCACGGTGATAGGTTACAGGTACGAATAGGAATTAACGAGCAGTTAAATGCGTCCACCTCGCATTAGTATCCATACCGCAAGCTATCAATGGTTATTTAGTTTGACCGTCAGCCCGCCCAGACCTGTGACCTTGAACGTGCCCGGCCCGGGTCGCGTCCCAGCGGACCAATCAGCAGCCGCGGCCGGTCGGCTGACATTCTGCCCTGGGGGCACGCGGAGCAGGGACGGCCGCCGCCCGGTAGCAGGGACAACCGCCGCCCGGTGCTGCTGCCGGCCGGCCCAGAGGTGTGCGAGACTGTAGAAAATCTGGAGCCTGCCTGTATGCTGCGTGTGTAAGGCATGTGTGTTCACCATGACACCCTAACGTTGACGAGGGATTATAAAAGCCATACATTTATCGTAGGAGATCATTATACAAGTATATGTTTGTCTATGGGTCAGTTACAGTGGCATCTCCCGGGAGGAGTTTTGAGCAAGATGGAGCGGCCAAGAGCAGCCGTGTGAGAGGCATCACGGGAACGATCGGAGGAGTTTAGACGAGGGATCAGCTGTTTGCGTCGAAGGTCGGGTGTCTGTTGACATTAACAAATTTATCAGCCGCGTCATAAACGTACTTAAACTGCTTAAACGTACCTCCAGCCTCCTTCGGTTGTCCCACCTCGATTTCGGGAGCAGGTTGGAGGAGTTTAGAGCAGGTTTCGGGCGAAGTTGGATGAGCTTTGAGCAAGTTGGAGGAGCCACGGGAACAGACCCATAGTACAGGGTCCGGCAAAAGTTTTTGCCTCTGCCTGCTCCAGTATTTATATCGTACCTACGTGATTTTTGCATCAAATATTTTCGTTCTTGGACTCGCATCTGCTTCCTAGATCCTTTGCTCGTGAGGAATGGGGTCCCAATCCGACCTAAGGTCAGGGGCTTGTGAGCTGTGGCCAGAATAACGCGAACTGTCCGCCTGGAATCCCGCCCAGAAAAGTGAAGGTCAAACACTTCGATCTTAGCGAGTGAAATCTGGCATTAGGCGAGGTCTGAGCCAGAATGTTACAGTCAAACGTAGCCGGCTAAGTGGGACATATTTCCGCATCATCCAGTGCTGGTGGCGAGAATACAGACCTCATGACAAGGCTTGTATTAGACTCAGGTCGGGCCGTCGCCCACCATCTCCACCTGTCACAACAAAATTGTTACCAGAAACAATTCGAATACCAGAAAAGAGACGATCGAATACAAATCAGTGAGCATCCAAATGGTCAGCGACTCACTCCGCGAAGGGGGTACCAGTCTGTGGGTGTGGGGGCCCAGAATCTTGGGCTTTGACTTTGGTGGCACTTACTGGCAGATACTTCTCATGCACGGGTTGAAGGCCGAGAACAACTCATTGTACCGCGTCAAACGGTTGGCAAAGGTTGTTAATAATCGAACAGTGAGGCTTGAAGGTGCTATTTCGCGAAATTACGCCTCTTCAATCCTCAACGACCCGGTTTGAGCCCGAAATAGCAGCAAGTGTCCATTGCGAAGCGTCCGTCTTCAGCACGATCCGCACGCCGACGATCGAGTGTCGACCTTCACTTCTGTGTTGATTCCAGGCAGATAATTCGTATTCTGCCACAAGCTCACCAGCCCCTGCTTTCAGATCGAGGTTTTAGAACCCCATTTTCCACGGCAAAGATTAGGAACCAGCATGCGACGCCCCAATAACGCAGATATCTTGATGCAATAGGCACGTAGGTACGATTTAAGCACAATACGATATAAAGCAGACAGAGGCAAAAACTTATGCCGGACCCTGTATATGTCTGAACGCGGCCACAGCTGTCAGTAGCCGGCTCGGATCGCCATGCCGGACATACTGCGAGCAATACGTGCCGGTGTCTCTATCTAACCAACCGAAGCTCCCTGTACACAGCAGCCTCACAGAGTTCCCCACCAGCTGTCTCCTTTTCATGGCACACAGCAGCCGTACGGAGTTGGAGGTAGGTACTTGTCTCCGTTTACACGCGGTTGCTGGCACAAAGCCGCCTCAGAGGGCTGCCAGGCCCGGTCACGGCCGACCGGCCGGCCAGCGGCGGCTCCGCTTCACTATCCCAAACTCAGCACATCGCGATGGGCTGAGTTTGGGAGCCGGCGATGCATCGCCGGCTCCCTGCCCGCCTGGTCAGCCGTTTAAAGCCTGCACAGCATGGAGCCTACACAGCACCGCAACACAGAGATCACGGACCATCACCATCGCTGCTTCACCTGATTACCAGAGCTATACACCGAGCAGCACGTGCAGGGGAGAGTGGACCGCTAGCCAGGCCACATGGCGACCCTGACACATAGCTAGACACATAGATAAGGTAGCGTCTTTACCGCGCTACGGTGTTCTTTCCGTGTTCCTCCGAACAGTGCACAGTGTTCCTCCTAGCAGTGCAGTGTGAAGCTATCCTGTCCGGGTAGCAGACTGTTACAGGATAGTCTCCACACGTGTATAACTCAACAGGACAGGCAGGATGTCGGACGAGCATGCATGCCTCGCTGCCTCATTGCCTCATACCTATTGATGCTGCATTATAACCATGCATACCGAATGACATCCGATGACACAATCTATCATCTGATATACAGGGCCGCCTCTTTGGTCCATCCGGAAACGTCTCCGTGATCTACAGGCTCCCTGGTCCGTCCGGAAACATCTCCGTGATCTACAGGCTCCCTGGTCCGTCCGGAAACGTCTCCGTGATCTCAGGTCCCTGGTCCCGCGTCCGGAAAAACCATTTCCCGTGATTCTACAAGGCCCCTGGTCCGTCCGGAAACGTCTCCGTGTCTACAGGCCTCCTGGTCCGTCCGGAAACATCTCCGTGATCTTAACAGCTTCCTGGTCCGTCCGGAACGTCTCTCGTGATCATGCAGGCTCCTGGTCCCGGAAACGTCCTCCGTGATCTAAGCCTCCCTGGTTCCGTCTGGAAACGTCTCCGTGATCTACAGCCTCCCTGGTCCGTCTGGAAACGTCTCCGTGATCTACAGCCTACCTGGTCCGTCTGGAAACGTCTCCGTGATCTACAGCCTCCCTGGTCCGTCCGGAAACGTCTCCGTGATCTACAGAGCCCACGCGTCGCGATGGATCGCAGCAGCACGGCAGGGGCCCGCGGGAGATTCAGACAATCAGCTTCTGCGGCGCAGAATGGGTCTCCGGCTGATGACAAGACCGGGTGTGGCCTGCAGACCGTGACGGGAATAAGAGGTCTGCTGCGGCCCGGAGACCGGGCTGGGGTGGAGCTGGCAGGTCGGCCGGGATTGTCATAGTTCACTAGCCGCACCCACCAGCAGCCTGCCGTCCAGGCCGGGCCGGGTCGGGCCGGGTCGGTCGGGCCGGGTCGGCCGGTGCCGGTCAGTAACCCAGCAGCACGTCACGCTTCAGTGAGCCAGGAGGCGGGGAGCGGCGGTCAGAGCCTGTCACCAGCCTCCGGCCACACCAGCCTACAGGAGCGGTCACAGGGACCACTGACCGCATCCGACACAACACACACCCTCAGTCCATCGCCACCACTGACCACACCTACCCTCCCTCAGACCCCCTCCCCATCTCCCCTCAACAGTCCCACTGCAATCACACAAACTGCCGGACGGCCACCCGCAGCCTCAGTCCGCACACCCACAGTTCCACCGCATCACTCAAACCGCCGGGCAGCCACCAGCAGACGGACCACAGACAGACCCCGCAGCCCGGTGTCGATTCCCAGAATCACTCATCGTTATTTGAACAGGAAACACGGTAATTGACTAGCTGATCACAACTAACGGACAACGACCAATATAAGACAACAACGCCACGCGAGTCGACACAATTCCACTGGGTGTCTGCTCTCAAAATCCGTCAGACTCGATACCTGAGCGGAAACCGGTTAATTTTCGATCGCCGCGCAGCTGTTGCGATATCGGCGCGTGTCGGCGTAAATTGGTTGCTATCGGCCCAGTCACACGCTCACCATCAGACGGGGCGGTAACTGCGAGACAATTGGCACCGGCTGCTCTGTGAAACTGGAGAACGCTGTGTCGAAACACTCCCCGACCGACACCATGCCACACGGCGCCGCACCGCACTGCAATCCATACGTCACACGTCGCCGTCAGCCCCGGGACAGTCACACGGCACAGATACGCCCTCAAAACAGCGCGGCCGTCCGTCGGTCGGCGCCCGTACCATCGGCGGTCGGTGCGCCCCCTACCAGCGCGGCGGCTGGCGCCCGTACCAGGGTGACGCGCGTCCGTCACCGTCGCGACGGACCGTCAGTCCCCGAACCATCGTCGCGCACGCCCGTCACCGGGAGCAGGTTAGCGCCCGTACCAGGGTGACGCCGCCTGAGGCCAGTGTGTGTGAAGTGAAAGGTATGCGGGCAGGGGCGGGGCTCACACCGCAGGTGGTCTGCCTCCCACAGCTGGCGGAAATGGGACACAACTGCTGACGTGCTCGTCACAGGAGCACGGCGAGGAATGATGACGACCGGTACTGCGGTCAGGTCGGAGAACAGCAGCCCACATTAGAAAGAGAACATTGCTCTTAACTGCACTACATCACATCAAGCAGGAAAACAAAACTCTTCAGTTCTACCCGGCCTAACATGAAGAGCGGACGGTATGACCCAGCTCTGGAGGCTGAGACCTCGCAACATCCGCTGAAGACACCACAGAGAGCAGTCACGTGTCCTCATACTCAGAGGGCGGTCACGTGACGTCACAATCAGAGAGCGGTCATGTGACGTCACACTCGGAGAGCAGTCACGTGACGTCACACTCAGAGAGCGGTCACGTGTCGTCACACTCAGAGAGCAGTCACGTGACGTCACACTCAGAGGGCGGTCACGTGACGTCATACTCAGAGAGCGGTCGCGTGACGTCACACTCAGAGAGCGGTCGCGTGACGTCACACTCTGAGAGAAGTCACATGACGTCACACTCAGAGAGCAGTCACGCACGGCGCTCCGCTCGGCTGACCAGCAGCGCCACCTACCTACCTACCGACCGTCTGCAGCGGTACCGGCCACGCACCAGATCCTACAGGTGGCCGAGTGGGACGGCGCGGTGCGGGGTTCCTCACTAGAGACCTGAGGCAGTCGGCAGACAGACTATGGAACTGTTCCAGCGCCCTCAACCGGAAGAGGTTTTCATCCCGACGGTTGGAGCGGAGCACGGGAACGGACGGTGGATATTTCCAATGTAAACAGAATGGGCAGCGCGCCTCTAATGCTCGCCAGAACTGTCGTCACGTAACGTTAGCTTTCCTCCACCGGCCTCAACCGCTCGCCGAACGGTGGAGGTTTTGCTCAACCGGTTGAGGTTGGTGGAGTCAACCGATTTAAGTTGAGGCGCGGAAACGACCGGTGGATAAAATGAGGCCTAATCCGGATTAGGTTGAGGGCGCTGGAACAGAGGGCGCTGCAATTGACTATACTCAGCAAGGGCTACCGACGCGATCACCCCTGGATTGAGCCTCCCCGCCGCCCCCGTCGCACCCACCGGCTGGTCTCCCCCGCCCTCCCTCCCCTCCCTGTGTGTAACACCTGCCGGGGTGGCACACAGGGGAGTGTGCTGCCCGTCCACCGGCTGTCTGTTCCACCAGGGCACCAACGGTCTGTCTACCGGCCGGGGTGGGGTGCGGCACACAGCCGCTGGCAGCCAGGTGGGCCCCTCCCTCCCTCCCTCCCCGGCACAGGTACCGTCCGAGCTGCTGGCTGCTCTCCTGTCCATCAATATACAGCACACGACTGAACGTACAGCTGCAGCCGATTGACATCAGCTGTGTCCAGAGACGTGCTAGTCACGTGTATCAACAACAGCAGACACTGTCTCAACACGTCTATAGTACAGACGTTCAGCGCCGTGTCTACAGTAACACCGTTCAGCGCCGTGTCTACAGTAACACCGTTCAGCACCGTGTCTACAGTAACACCGTTCAGCGCCGTGTCTTAACGTACCCGCCGTTCAGCGCCGTGTCAACAGTACCGTCGTTCAAGCGCCGTGTCTACAGTAAACACCGTTCACGCTGTGTCTTACCAGTAAACACCGTTTCAGCACCGTGGTCTTATAGTAACAACCGTTTCAGCGCCGTGTCTACGTAACACCGTTCAGCACCGTGTCTATAGTAACACCGTTCAGCGCCGTGTCTACAGTAACACCGTCCAGCGCCGTGTCTACAGTAACACCGTTCAGCGCCGTGTCTACAGTAACAGAGCTCGTTCAGCGCCGCCGGCCGGGCCGTCTGTTTGGTGCCGCAGCTAATCACGTGTCGCCCCTGGCTCTGTTTGAACGACGGACAGTCTGTTTCATGGCTCTGTTTGAAAGACTGGGGCGGCGGACGGCTCGGCAGTATATAGAGCAGAGCACGCCTCGGGGAGGCCGTCCGCTCATAGACTGCTCCGCTAACTACCCGACGCCATGTGCATTGCGAGTCCGTCCACAGACTCAGCCAGTCGGCACTCGGATTGGGAGAGATGGCAGCCCACCGCGAGAGTCCATAGTCAACACATACCTAATCCCACACTCGGCAGTGGTATGTCGGGTAAGAGGATCCACTCGACAACACAACAATGAGTCCAGTATCAGCTCACTGGCCTTGACCCCATCGACCTGCTCGTCAGGAGAGAGTGAACCACACAGCGCGCGTGGCTCACCCAGGCTAGAGAGACATCCCCAGCCACCAGAGACCACTCCAGCCTGATGAGACATCGCCAGCGGCGCCGCTCGCCGGCTTCACCACTGCGTGTTCGGCCAGGGCCTCAGAGCAGAAAAAAAAAACGGTAGCACGCCGTGGCTCACCCAGGCTAGAGAGACATCCCCAGCTACCAGGAGACCAACTCAGCCTGATAGACATCGGCCAGCGGGCGCGCTCGCCGGCTTCACCACTGCGTGTCGGCCAGGGCTCAGAGGCAGGGGTAGCCACGCGTGGCTCACCCAGGCAGAGAGACATCCCCAGCACCAGGAGACACTCCAGCCTGATTGAGACATCGCCAGCGGGCGCCGCTCGCGGCTTCACCACTGGTGTCGGCCAGGGCTCAGAGCAGGGGTAGCGCCGTGGCTCACCCAGGCTAGAGGAGACATCCCCAGCCCACCAGAGGACCACTTCCAGCCTGATGAGACATCCCAGCGGGCGCCGCTCGCCGGCTTCACCACTGCGTAATGTCGGCCAGGGCTCAGAGCAGGGGTAGCGCGCGTGGCTCCACCCAGGTAGAGAGACATCCCCAGCCACCAGAGGACCACTCCACCTGATGAGACATCGCAACGGGGCGCCGCTCGCCGGCTTCACCACTGCGTGTCGGCCAGGGCTCAGAGCAGGGGTAGCACGCGTGGCTCACCCAGGCTAGAGAGACATCCCCAGCTACCAGAGACCACTCCAGCCTGATGAGACATCGCCAGCGGGCGCCGCTCGCCGGCTTCACCACTGCGTGTCGGCCGGGCTCAGAGCAGGGAGCGCGGCGTGGCTTCACCCAGGCTAGGGGAGACATCCCCAGATACCAGAGACCACTCCAGCCCTGATGAGACATCGCCATGCGGGCGCCGCTGCGCCGGCTTCACCACTGCGTTGTCGGCCAGGGCTCAGACAGGGGTAGCACGCGTTGGCTCACCAGGCTAGAGAGAACATCCCCAAGCTTCCAGAGGACCACTTGCAGCCGATTGAGACATCGCCAGCGGGCGCCGCTCGCCGGCTTCACCACTGCGTGTCGCCAGGGCCAGATCAGGGGTAGACGCGCGTGCTCACCCAGGGCTAGAGAGACATCCCCAGCTTACCAGAGACCACTCCAGCCTGAATGAGACATCGCCAGCCTGACAGTAGGGCGCCGCTCGCCGGCTTCACCACTGCCTAGGGCGTGTCGGCCAGGGCTCAGAGCAGGAGGTAAGCACGCGTTGGCTCACCCAGGCTAGAGAGACATTCCCCAGCTACCAGAGGACCACTCCCAGCCTGTTGAGACATCCCGCCAGCGGGCGCGCTCCCGGCCGTTCACCACTGCGTGATCGGCCAGGGCTCAGAGCAGGGGTAGCGCGCGTTGGCTCACCCAGGCTAAGAGACATTCCCCAGCCACCAGAGACCATCCAGCCTGATGAGACATCGCCAGCGGGCGCCGCTCGCCGGCTTCACCACTGCGTGTCGGCCAGGGCTCAGAGCAGGGGTAGCGCGCGTGGCTCACCCAGGCTAGAGAGACATCCCCAGCCACCAGAGACCACTCCAGCCTGATGAGACATCGGCCAGGCGGGCCAGCTCGCCGGCTTCACCACTCCGTGTCGGACAGGGCTCAGAGCAGGTAGGCACGCGTGGCTCACCCAGGCTTAGAGAGACATCCCCAGCCACCAGGGAGACCACTCCAGCCTGATGAGAACATTCGCGCGCGGCGCCGCTCGCCGGCTTCACCACTGCGTGTCGGACAGGGCTCAGAGCAGGGGTAGCACGCAGTGAGGGCCATATATGGCACCAGAGCCGCCAAGCCGGTCTATCGGCCCCTCCATCGGACAACAGGGCTCCGGAGCCAGCCAGCCAGCCAGCCGGCCAGCCGGGTGATGCAAGCTGCCCAGTCCCCGCGGTAACCGGCCGGCCCATGGCAGACGGCGGGCGGCGGCAGACAGATATATAGAACACGGCACACCAGCCCCGACACCGCGGCCAGCCAGCATACAGCCGACCCTGCTCCGTCTGATGACAGCCACCGATCACCGTATTCGTGCTCTGGTAGCCGGCGGGGGCGGCACGGCCACCACCTGTCGCCCGGGCCCATCTCAGACAGACACAGACGGACACAGACGGACACAGACGGCAGCCGCCACTCACACCGACACCGACACACCACCGAGCAGACATGCATAATTCAGCGGCGACAGACAGACAGCGGCGACCGGCCGGCCGGTCAGAGGGGCACCTGTCGAGTGTCGACCGACCAGCGACTGACGTACCACATGACACCAGCCCAGACCCAGCGGAGCGGCACCAGCACCAGCAGAGCAGCACCAGCTCAGACCAGCACCAGACCATACCAGCAGAGCGGCACCAGCCCAGCAGAGCAGCACCAGACCAGACCAGCACAGATCAGCAGAGCGGCACCAGCCCAGCCCCGGCAGAGTAGCTAGCACCAGACACCAGCAGCTGAGAGCCAGCAGAGCGGCACACCAGCCAGCGTCACCCGCCGGCGGTCGGCGGACCGGGCGGCGTGACCACAACGCGACCCAGATCGGCAGTCAGCTGCAGCAGCGTGACGGTAACGCCGTGCCCGACGCACACAGACAGACCGACCGACCGACCGACAGACAGTCAGTCACCGGCCGGCACCCGCCCGGGGGCGGCGGCCAGGCGGCAAGACACCGCCGCCGCCGCCGCCGGTCCCGTTCGGCGGCGGAGAAAACGCGCAGACCCCGCGCCGCAGGAAAGTCGCGCGACCGGCCGGCGGACGATGACGTGATATTGTCGGCGGCAACCGGTCCACACCACAGCACGCCGTCATTCATCGCTGACACGAGCCGCTCACGAGCGTCCGGACAGCAACAACACGCCACACAACACAGCCGGACACAACACAACACACAGCGCCATCCGGCACGTGTTCCCCCGGCTGCAGCGCCCCGCGGCCGCTCAGCTCCCCCACCTGCACAGGCCAGCTGTGGCGGCTGTGGAGTGGTGACCGGCGAGCAGGGCTCGCTGTGGGCCCGCGGCCGGCCCGCCATGCCGCACGCCGCCGCGTCGGCCGCCACACTGCTGGCTCCGTGTCGGGATCGATGCTTACCTGTGCTCCGTCGGTTGCCGGACAGCGGCGGCCGCACCGCTATCGGGATGCGCGCCAGGTTCGGCAGACTGCGGCCGGCGCTGGCCGGGGCGCGGCCCGGCCGCCGCGGGGGCCGCCCGGACGGCTCCACCAGCACCACCATGGCAGACCAGCTGCCGTGTGTCGGACGGGATCACAGATCACAGCCGGCACACTCCTGGTCTGTCTGACTGACTGACACGGCTCTGACCGGTCCGTCACGGGTCACTGGCCGCCACTGCCGTCCGGCGGCAGCGGCAGGTCTGTCGCCGCGGTACACAGGCCCGTAACACTGTCCGTCACACTGCCGTCACACAGCCGTCACACTGCCGTCACACAGCCGCGCCGCTGCAGCAGCACGGCCGGTGCCGTATCTCGGCCACAGGACCCTCGGTCGTGCTCTGCCGTGTCAGCCGGCGGCGGCGGCCTGCTGCTGCTGCCTGCCGCCCGGTCCGGCGGGGCGGCGTCAAGGCCGTCCACTGAGCCCACTGAGTCACCAGCACACCACACCGCGCCGCACGACTTCAGTGGTACACCGCGGCCCGTCACACGCGGGCCAGACCCCGTCACACGACTGACTGTGGCACGGCAGGGGCGGCACCGCCGACAGCACGGCACGGCGGTCGGTGCAGCTCTGTGTCCGACACGGCGAGTACACCTGTGTGGCTGGGCCGCCGCCGCCGCCGCCGCCGCGGGGTGGCGCTGCACACGGCACACGCTGCCTTTCGCCGGCCACCACT
This sequence comes from Semibalanus balanoides, assembly GCA_014673585.1. NCBI lineage: Eukaryota > Metazoa > Arthropoda > Thecostraca > Balanomorpha > Balanidae > Semibalanus > Semibalanus balanoides. The sequence continues at coordinate 124,794 of VOPJ01001078.1, forward strand.
GGTGGTCACTCGACAGACCGACCGACTGGTCAGACGACTGCAGAGTCAGACTCGGCGAGGGGTGCTGCTCACTCCAGTAACCGTCCACAGGAGACGGGGAGCGATTTCAGTGACCACCCACAGCGGCCGGGCCGCCCTGACGGCCGGGTCGGACAACTAATTGTATCAGGCGGTGGCTAGTTGCCACTGCACTGGCACGGCGGCCTCACAATATCGGCACAGACTTGCTCGCCTGTCGCCCGCATGATTACAGTTAGCAGGGAGACCGACACTGCCGGGTCAGCACTGCCAGCTGAGGCGACAACAGCAGGCGACCCAGTGCGATGACTGACGAGTCTTTCTCTTCCAGTCTGCTATCACACACTCAGACACCCACAGTGGTACCCCAGCACCCAGCCGATCTTTACATACAGTCTGACGGGTCCGGCCCGGCGGCCGGGCACTGTGACGTACGGGGAGAAGTCACGGCCTCGACAGCCACCACTGATTACAGACATAGCCACCGTGAGCACTGTCCACAGCAGCAGCAGACGCGGCAATAACACTGAGATGTCACGTGTGGTACATACACCGCCGCCGCCGCTGGCAACGGTCCGCCGAGCTGGGAGTGACGGGTGGACAGCGCGGCAATATCTGGGCCAGCCCGCCGCCTTTCCACAGTCGCGGCGCCGCTTGCACAACACAGACGACAGCCCAATTAGGCGGCCGGAGCTGCTGTTACCGCCGCCGCCGCCGCTGCTGCCTGCCGCCACCGCTGCCGCCGTCACCACCATCACCACCGGTCCACCATCCGTCACCACCGTTCACCACCAACACAGGACGAAGCCAATAGCGGACGGAGCGCCGTTACCGCCGCCCGTGCTGCCTGCCGCACCGCTGCTGCCGTCACCACCATCACCACCGTCACCAACCGTCACCACCAACACAGACGCAGCCCAATGAGGCGGCCGGAGCTGCTGTAACCCCGCTACTGCTGGCCGTCCCACCGGCCGCCCACTGTCACCACCTCCACCACCGCCGCCTCAGTCAATCACAAGGGCTCAGAGCGGGAGGGCACGCCCCGCCCCTGGCCGTGTGGTCACCACCGGCCGCAGGTCACCGGCCGTGTGGTCACCGGCCGCAGGTCACCGGTGTGATGAACAGCGGTGACGTCAATTAGACACAGTAGTGACGGGGAGCGTTATAGGGGTTGCAACACAGCTGGATTTAAGCGGAAACTAGCGTCCAAATGGGAATACTGTGTCATAATTACAGCCCCGTATTGCAGCTGAGATTCCATACTCTGATGCATTGTCAATCAGGCACACAATGGGTGGGGTAATGAAACCTGAGGAAGATATTGATTGAGAGCTCAACTTCATTCCATGTGTCTGCTGAGTGCTGGTAGTTGACGTTCATTGTTGTCGCTGCAATATTCCGTCCGCACAGTCAGATTCTCTTTTCAGATTGTCCACTGGCAATGCTGCCGCACGAACATGGAATCCTGGTATCAAAGGAAGTGAGACATCCTCCCCGGCAGATATTATGACTTTAGGTAGCGTCAGCCGGGGTCGCCACCATGACGTGTCATTTGGTACGGTATGACGAGGTGCGCTGTCACCGGCGGGCCGGGCCGCCCGCAGCCCGCACCACCGCCCCCTGGTGGGACACCACCTGCTGACCTCAGAGTCAGCGGCGACCGGCTGTCTGGGTCTGCCGAGCAGCTGACTGCTGACTGCTGGGCCGCTGACTGCTGACTGCCGACACCGTCTGATCGTCGCCTCCCGTACTCAGTTCACAGTCGACTCCGGAGGCAATGTGGTCATCCTTATGTGACTCAGGAGGCTATAACCGACACCACTGCAGTCATGTTGGAACATTTAATCGATGACATAGCGCCTGGATACATCCCGAACTTCCCGCTGACTGAATCTGACATCAGTGCGAGAGTCACACATTTTGACCGGACCGCCTGCAAGAGTGTCCCAGCTCCCAACAGACTGAGTGGCAGCCTGGCAGCTGTACACTGGACTATCTCCTACCCAGCGAGCCACCTGGCCGGGACGGAGTCCTCAGGACCGAGGTCGCATCAACCCCAACCAAGACCCATATCCGGTCCTGCGGCCTGCCCAGCACCTGGCCAGGAGGACGTGTCCGGCTGCAGCACCCAGCCAGGGCCCGAATTCGTCCCTGCTAAAACAGCTGGCCATAAGGGAGACAGGTTCGGGTGACGGACGGCGGCAGCGGTGCAGTGTCCGCAGACCGGACATCCGCCACCGCCACACGCCACACCGCTGCTCACCACTGTAACTGATAAGCTGGCCGGCGGGCCGGGCCAGGCGGCGGCTTCCGGTGGTGTCCGCTGAGGGGGCTGTGGACCGGCCACCACCGCCACCGTCCTCACCGCCACCCCCACCGCCACCCCCGCCGCCGCCCTCACCGCCATCTGCCGTCTGCGGCGTGACTCACCACCACGAGGTCAGACAGACACACACACAGACACACAGACAGACGGCGGTGGGGGCTCCGGCCGACCTCCGGGGTGCTCCACATGTACCGCTATCGGGCCGGTCCGACCCGCCGCGGCCCGCCGCTGCAGCCGAGGAAGATCTGACCATCAGCTGCGGCCCAGACTGTCGCCCGCCAGTGCTGCAGTCATGCACGTGTGACCGCCGCCCAGCCGCCGGCGAACACAATGACCCCGGTGTGGGACGCTCAGTGAAGGCAGGACAGGCTCAGACTCGCTGGTCTCACAGGAGAAACTGTCCCAGACCGAGAACACTCAGCCCCGATGGCCAAAACGAAACCACTAATCGATAAAATAATAACCAAGTGCCAAACGAAAAAGAAAACATAAGCTAAACGATGAATGAATTTCGACAAATTATGATAAACCATAGCCGGCGCATCAATGCGTAGCAAAACAAAATCCAATTATATGTGCCGAATGTCAATGCATTGGTGCAATCATTGAAGCCACCAGAGTTAAGAACAAAGCACCCATAAAACACTGGTGTTTATTATTGCACTTGTGCTAATGCCTTTGTGTTTAGAATCACCAGACGGCACACCATCTACATACCTTTCCGTTCAGCTGTCACCAACGCAGTGGCCTGATCCGATCCGTTGACGTGGAAAAACATACCGCCGTCAGTCCGTCTGACACCGCATCGTACGCACACCGTCCACTTCACACCCACAGTCCACAGTCGGCAGACGTCCACTGCACTCTATCCACTGCGCATCCACACCCGACAGACGGCCCGTCGCCCGCGCTACTATCGTTCACCACCCCCGACGCTCCGATTGCCGCACACTCAAATTATCGCTGCATACATCCGGTCGCACACCAGCGCCGCCCCGCGGACACAGAATAACTAAGACTTCCTCTCCCCGATCAGAGATGGCGCCACGCGCGGTGACCTTCAAGAGTGGCACCTGGCGTTTACAGCAGAAAAACAGAGCACGCACGGGCGAAACAAACAGAACCAAGCGAGTGTTTACCGTCGTATATACGGACCAGGGAAATAGAGCGTGGCAGGACCGTGGCGGCGCCGAGGTGACGGCGACAGGCCATACACCACGGCCACACGCACCTCCAGTGAAGGACCGGCCGCTACCTCAGCCGGACAGGGGCACCCGTCTCACAAGGCTTAAATCAGCCATAGCCATAACAAAAAACAGTGGTGTCTTTAATAGAAGACGGACGGATGATAACGGTACTAACTACCGTGCACGATCCCAACTGTCGTACTAAAATGCAAAAGAGCTAGAAAACCCCATGTCAAAATACCAGGCACCTGGCAGGCACATGGCCACTGACGACAGTTATGCCGTTCCGCTCCGCTGGCCACGGGTGCGTCGGGACTGACCTTTCGACCTGGTTATGGCGTTGTGCTGCGGCGTGGCTCGATCTGGCTCCTTATCCCACCAGGGTTGGACGGCGGCCACAGTCGGCAGGGCGTCGGTGGAGGCGGTACAGGGCCGGTCATCTGCGGCGGAACACAGCAGCACCGGTCACACGGGGCAGCGAGGCGCCGAGCCGGCCGGCCGGGCCCGACCACACGCTGGCCACGATACACAGAGATAGAGCCGGCCATTGCCAAGGACGCACGCCGCTCCGGCCAATGGCAACAGAGCGGCGCCAGGCTGGCAGTCTAAATCGGAGACCAGCAGAAGCAACAGGGCCATGATAATAGGACGGGGTAACGAAGTCATCAGTGGTGAGGAAACATGCCGGGAATGACCCGTGTCTTACGCAGAGGAGGTAGCCGCTGCGGGGCGGCGCGGGGCCGGCGGCAGCGCCAGGCGCAGACGGAGAGCATGACGACACACACGGCAGATACTGCCGCAGTACACAGCGCTTCAGGGGCCACCTCGACACCAGCTCCCAGGTTCATCAGATCAGCCCCAGACAGGACATCAGATCAGCCCCAGACAGGACATTATAGCAACAGTTAGTCTTCTTAGCAATACATTCAGAGTCAAAACAGAATGACAAACACGGCAAGACGCGAACGTGAGAAATCTTGTTTGTCCGTAAGATGCTAATCTAGGGACTATAACCACATTTGGAACGCCAGGAGCGCGGAGAATGTTTCCGAAAACGCATCTCCAAACGCAGGCATACAAAGTCGCCTCGATTATTGTGACGAATAACGACAAAGAACGTGGAATGCCAGGCAGGCACCTCCGGACAGAAGAGGAATGTAGCGGTCTGGTAATTCGGACAGAGGCATTATACAATTTGAGGCGGGACAGATCTGTCTATTGCGTTCATCCTGGGACCGTTACGAGGACGTAGTGAGCATGTTAATTGTGCTGACACAGCTGTCTCTCAGAGCTGCGTCATGTGCCGATGTTGATACATAAATAACATCACAGCGCCAACTAAGGCGGTGAAGCCGGCCGAACAGAACCAATCAGCCCAGCTCCATGTTTTTTTGGTGGTTAGAAACCCGTGGCCAATGTAAATGAGGCTGATATAAGTAAATTGCTGGAAAGTCATATACCTAATATGTGGTTGTTTTCGACTTAAATTGGGTGACTGGCAGGCCAGCTTTCTTCTCCCTTCTGGGCATTTTTGAGTGGGAGCTGCCCGCTGTTTCAGTGGGAGTTGTTGTTTTGTGGGAGCTGGTTCACGATCGCCTTCCGACGCAGACAGACGCATACAGAAGCCAGCCCACCCGAATGGATTATCGAATGGCGTTTTCAATCGCCCTGCGCGGCGCCAGCGGACGATTTAAGACGTGAATTAATTGCCGGCCGCCGCCTATGTCGATTGAGGCGGCTGCCGGGGCGAACAAAGCGCTGCAATCATGTCGAGTGTTTGTGAGGGGCTGGCGCGTGTCGGCGGTGTTGCCGCCGCTGGAGACGATCCAGCTCAGTCAACAGGCTCCAGGCCGCGCCCCACCACACCGCCGCCGCCGGGTCTGTCGGCCAAGACAGCCCGAACTGCGCGTGTTATGTGCGGAGCGAGAGAGCCAACCTAGCCTTATAGCGACCACATGGTGATCGAGACAGGATAGAGTTGCACGACGAGGTCAGAGGTGCGTCGAGATTGCGTGGAACGCTACATCTGGAGCAATTTCGACAATCGGCACGCACACTGAGCAAAAACTCGGGATGGCGTACTATTTGCGACGGAACATTGAAACCAGATCAAGTCTACCGTGCGACGCTGGATAGTGCACCATGTGGATTCACACGCGTCGTCATTCACTGAAGTCGCCAGCGGAGTACTCACATAGTCCTATCGCTGGGACAGAGCATCAGATAGGAGATCTCGTTAGGGGCCTCTCCGAGGACCAAGGGTTTGAATGCCAACTGTCATAGCGTTGGATAACAGGTCGAGACATACAGAGCAGTGCCTTGTCAAACTGGTTTCGAGCGGGGCTGTGGGGTCGCCCATGCGCTGTATGGGCGTTACCAGTGAACTTGCCTTGCCTTTCATGTCAGACTCCGCCGGCGGTAGGTCGCGCGCGTCTGCGAACCCGTAGTGTTCTGGCGACACGGCGGCGTCGTTCCGGTTCTTGTGTTTCGCGCCGTAAGGAACAACGATCCAGCTAGCGCGCGCGAAAGTTGCAACCGCCACAGACTCAAGCGTACCTGGCCGTGTCAACGAAGCCCCTCTCGTTCTCGGAGCCGCCAGCACAGCAGTGTGCATCACTATGCGTGCATATGGGTGTATTAGGGCACTGTCAAATTCCGTACGCAGCAGAGGCGTGCGACAACGCGCGCCAGACACGCACTGTGGTACCTTTCTCTCGATCGAGTCAAAGTAACACTGTGTATGATAGTTCTCCATCCTGACGGCCTAAGGCGATCTCGTATCCTCTGCAGAGTCACCAGCAACCCGCGCAACGCGACCGAGCACACATCATACAATTTGCTTGTAGACATGAGAGACGTTTCTGGATGGACACAGAGTACAATAGGCACCCTCTATTGTGATTATTTTACCTTTAGTTCTTTTCCGGAGAACCTGGACCGGCATACGAGATGTAACCTTGCAGAGAGGCGCCTCGCGTCCGGCGCGGGGCCTACACTCCGGTCATCATAGGCCTGAGATAGCCGGCGAGCGTCTGGTGCAGGCCCAGCAGGTCTGTCGTCGTAAGCCTGAGATAGCCGCAAAGTCGATACTCGGTGACATGCCGAGGTCCAGGTCCTGCTCGTCGTCAAGCCGAGCATATACACCGAGCGAGCGCATTTCTGCTGCATGAGCGCCCACAGGTTTATCTGTCGCCGACAATGGCATGAGAGATACCACGCGACACGGTGGCCGATGCGCGAGTATCTGTGAACACAGGCCTTCGAGCCAATTCTGATTTCGTGCGTTAAGGCCTGAATAAACACCGTCATCGTCGAAGCGTCTGGTGCAGGCCCATCAGCGCAGCGTCTCGGTACGAGAGAGTTGCCGGCGAGAGCGCGAGACCAAAGCGCCGGCTGAAGTCGGTAACGGTGCAGCGCACCCAGTCTATGTGGGCTTCTTCTGTGCCGCGATAGAGCTGGAGAAGTAGTCGCCGAAGCGCTCACATGAGTCATGCCCTCACCGCCCTTCAGCAGGTCTTCCCTCCTGTGAGCGGCTGGGGAACGACACTTGAGAGATCATCTTGCCGCCAGCGTCTGGCGCGAGTCGCGCCGCAGAGGTCATGTGCCTACGTTAGGCCTGCGGGGACGAGCGGCGGGATTTACCGTCCCTCGGCGAGCGTGACGTCAGGTGCAGCGCTACGACAAGGTATCTCGAGCTTCTGAGACGTCGTGAGATAGCCGTCTGAGCCCACACTGGATGAACACGTGCGCACCCAGCAGGTCTGTCGTCGTAGGCCTGAACCCACGGCGCGTCGGAGCGCGTCAAGCGAGCTATCCTGGTGGCAGGCCCAGCAGGAGATATTATCGTCGCCAGAGCCTGCGCACATACAGCTCTCAGCTCTCTCAGAGCCGGCGTAGTCGAGTAACGTTGAGATGCACGCGCGCACGAGGCAGTCTGCTCGTCCGTAAGCCTGAGATAGCCGGCGAGCGTCTGGTGCAGGCCCAGCAGGTCTGTCGTCGTAAGCCTGAGATAGCCGGCGAGCGTCTGGCGCGGGACCTACTGGCTTATCGGCACACGCCTGCGACAGGCGGCGCGAGTCAGGCGCCGCCTCAGCCTGCGCCTGAGACGGCCGTCTGACGTCAGTCGCAGGCGCTGAAGGTTTCTCCTCGTGCGCCTGTGACAGGCGCCTCGTGTCCGCCGCCGCCCCGGCAGGCCTGTCGTCGTACGCCTGCGACAGGCGCCGCGTAGCAGGCGCAGGGGCGGCCTGAGTCGACACACACGGCCGTTCGTCGTATGCAGCCTGCGACAGGCGTCTGGAGTCAGGCGCAGGCGGCGCCGGTTTGTCGTCATACACCTGCGAGGGTCGGTGTGGGTCCGAGGCCGACAGACACGGCCTCTCGTCATAGGCCGTCTGAGACAGGCGGCGGGCGTCCGGCGCCGCGCCTGCCGGCCTCTCGTCATACGCCTGCGACAGGCGCCGCGGATCCGTCGACACTGTCGGCCTCTCGTCATACGCCTGCGAGAGGCGCTGCGTGTCAAGCGCAGTGGCCGCTGGTCTGTCCTCATAAGCCTGAGAGAGCCGCCTGGAGTCGACAGCAGCGGCGGCGGCGGCCGGTCGCTCCTCCTCCCGCTGCTGCACTGCCCGCTGCTGCTGCTGCTGCTGCTGCTGCTGCTGCTGCTGCTGCTGCTGCTGCTGTCCGGAGGCCGGGCTGGCTCCCCGCTCCGGCTCCATCCTCTGTCCGCCGCCGACCGACGGTCGCCGCTCACTGCCCGCTCCGTTCAGAATCTCCGGCTCCGGAGGAGGCACACGGACCGGCTCGGCGCCCTCCAGAGAGCGGGGTCCGCTGCGGCCCGCCTCAGCTGCCGCCTGCGCTGCCAGGTACTCCTGTGTCAGGGAGCGACGCTTCTCCGGCTGCCGCACCACGCCGCCGCCCTGCCGCAGCACCACCGGCGGCGGCGGCGGCGGCGGGATGGCCGGGGCCGGGGCGGGGGCGGCGGCAGGCGGCACGCCGTCCACCAGAGAGTCCTCTGAGAAGTTGGAGGCGGAGCGGCGCAGCGGCGGTGGCCCGGCCGGCGGGTCACAGGAGCAGGCTGCGTGTCCTGCAGGTCCTGCAGGGCTGCTGAGACCGGGTGGACTCAGGCCGTCATCGTCCTCGGCTGGGTGGTAGGACGGTCCGCCGCCGGGGTAGGACGGTCCGCCGCCGGGGTGGGCCACACCGACCGGGTGATGGTGGCACGTACACACCAGACCCTGGCGGACACAGAGACACCACACCTGTCAGTGACACGTACACACCAGACCCTGGCGGACACAGAAACACAACACCTGTCAGTGACATGTACACACCAGACCCTGCCGGACACAGAAACACCACACCTGTCAGAGACATATCAGCCAATCAGCTGCCTGTGGGAAACCAGAGCGACACACCAACACGCAGATGGTCAGACCAGTCCAGAGAATTAGATCAACGAGAACATACACATTACACATTCTCCAAATGGCTTGCGATTAGGAAAAACACGTCCCATTAAGTAAAAGAGAGCGGTGGAGATTAACTAATGACAGGCGCTGTAAAAGAACTACTAAATTAAGTTGTACAAACAAAACATCGCGACGTTCCAAACGTTAGACAAGACCGCTCCGGCAGCAGGTTCTCTAGCCACATGTAGGACAGCTCGCTTAACAGGCAGCTCCGATGTGTCACAACACGCCTATCACTATGTATCAGCCGGCATCGGCCGTATGGCTGGTCTCAGCCACACAACAATCGGCGTCATCTCTATTCCCCGGGTGACGGAGCGGCTCTCCAGTCTACCGTATCCATCAGTGTCGGGGGCTGAGGGACGCCGGGTGCGTGGGCCAGCCCGGAGGAGAGAGAGGAGAACCACCGCTGACGAAACGCCCCCCTGCCGCTCATCTCGACACCATGTGGGCGCGGCCGGTGTAAATCCGCCCACAGGTTACCTAACTTCATTAACATGCGCGCCTGCCACCCGGAGCGACGGACCGTGAAGGGAGAAGCTGTACTTCTGGTATGACAAGAGGGGTTTTCATGAGTCAGGGCCAAGTGATGGCTGGCGAGTCAGGTTTTAATGTAGCGATTCAGGGGCAGTGGTTGTCGGCATATTCGGTTGTTTAATACGACTCATGTGGCCCACGCTAACCACAGGTGTCAGGAACCTGTTAAATAGCGACGGCATGAATCATGGGCGGACACAAAGGCGCCCGAATCATCATGAGTCGCTCAGACTAACTGACAAGTGTCCATGTTCGAAATGTCATCCTGCGTGTTCGAGATCGCATCTGGTTACACAGTGCTACCTCCAAGCATCGCTGGCAGCGTTGGCTCCACGGCTCCATGCATTCCCGTAGTTGTTCGCCGCCACCACCACCGATGTATATGTATGACATGTATGTCGAGCACGTTACCGTCCCGTGACGTGACCTGTCACCTCTGCAAACAGCACCGCTTCTGCAGCCACAGCAGGCACTCATATCTCTCTCACATCCAGGCGAGCTGTCAGTCCACAGAACCTGACACCGCCGTTATGGAGAGCTGGCGCACGGACGTTCCCTGCGAACGCGGCCCTCTGCGCTAGTACCGTACGTACGAGTGGGTCATCAGAGCGTGACGTGACCGGTCTGAGGCGTTCGACCGTGGTTTGAGGAGAGGTGACTGACGTCGGGTAGGCGTGCTGAGCCAGGGCCGAGACTGGTGACGACCGCTTCGCCGGGGCGCGTCAACAAGCACTGCGCAGGGCGGTGGCGATCGGGAGCGGCGCTGTACGCCGAGAAGCGACCAGTTCCTTGGTATCAGCAGGTAGCCGAACGGCGCGTATTCCAGGCGAGGGAGCGGAGCAACCTGAGAGGGCTCAGAGCTCTCGGGCGTAGGTGCCGGAGCGGAGAGAAGGAGAACGAAGGAGAACGAGGAATGACGCATGGTTGAGAGACGCTAGGATAGCGGTGTTTGAGCGGAGTAGGGCGGTGCGGCGCGCGGTCGAGGTGGGATACTCGACGCCAGCGGGCGCGGCGAGTTCGTGGAGGTGCGAGTAAGGGCAGCGGCGTCTTGAGCACGTGCGGGCCTGATCTGTGAGTCACAGAGCCCGCGGTGGCGACGGTGCTGCAGGCGACCGAGCGAGGTCTCCACCGCGGCGAGGTGTGCTTCTAACCGAGGGCGTGACCGCAGGCAGCGCCTCGAGCCGCGGTCTCTGGTGCGGTGCAGAGGAGCGGCGGTTAGGGCTGCGTGATGGAGATGGAATTCGAGGACCCGGAGCGAACACCAGGGGCGCCCATTCAGGCCCGTGGGCCTGAAGCTGATGTCTGAACAGCTTGGCCGTCCATGGCCGATGCCGAGCCAAGTGGTGGGTTAAGGAGATAGTGTGGTTGGTAGAAGAGGAGATAGTGACAGATTGTGGGTTGGCGGCTGCGGGTGGTGTCGGACATGTACGCGTGCCTTGATGCCGCAGGCTCAGGTGTGCGGTGGCCGGGTGCCTGTTTGTGTAGAATTTTGCATCTGGTGCTCATTGGTGAGTGTTTTGCGTCATTGGGTAGGGGAGGGGGCACACTGGCGGTGGTAGCTTGGCGCGTGCAGGGCGTGGGAGGTGAGGACAGTGCACATATTATGGCGGGTCCCGCCGTGGAGCCAGGCGGGAGCGGAGTGCGCGGGCAGCGGAGGCGGAGGCGCGCCGGTCGCGCGCCTGGACGCGAGCGAGGAGCCGGCGACGGCGCCAGAGGCGCGCGTGCCGCCTGGAGCCGAGCACCGATGGCCGCAGAGCGAGGCGCGGCGCGAGTGAGCCGGAGCACGAGGGCGGAGAGCCAGAGGCGCGCCGGTGTCGCGGGACCCGAGACCGGTCCGGCGAGCAGCGAGACGCGCCGTGCCCGCGGGAAGCCGGAGCCTACCTGGATGTCCGGCAGCGAGGCGGGACGCGCGCGCGTGGCCGCCCGTGGACCGAGCACCGAGTGCCGGCCGGGAGGCCGAGACGCGGCGGCGTCGCGCCGAGGCGGCAGCCCCGATGGGCGCGGGCGAGGAGGGGGCAGAGCGCGGCGGCGCCGCTGGACACGATAGGCGGCGAGCGAGGCCAGCGGGGCGCCGGGCCGCATGGACGGACTGCGCGGGCCGGATGGCCGCACGGCGAGGCCGACGGCGCGCGGCCGCCTGGAGCCGGCAGCGGAGCCGGCTGCCGCGAGCGCAGCGGGAGGGCGCGCGCCGGTGTGCCCGTGAACACGCAGGCGCTCTCGTTCACTGGTCAGGCACGCGATGGGGCGCGGGTGCGGCGGGACGCGGCGCTGCGCGGGCGGGCTGTGGGTCACCGACGGGGTGGTGGGAATCTATGGAGCCCATGTGGGTCGCGGAATTCGCGAGCGATCTCGTGGTGGTAGAACGCCCGCGAGTGAGCGCCTGGTGGGGTCATAGACGACTTGGACTGAGAAGAGCGGAGAGCAGAGCGGCGGAAGACGGCACATGGACAATTGTACAGAGGCCGGGGAGGAGTGAGGCCAGGGGGCGCTTGCGGGCGCAGCTGTATGTAAGGTAGCGAAATAAGGACATGACACGAGAGAGCGGGGCAAACCAGGGCGGGCCAGCAGCACACGATAGGGCACTGCATGGCACGGCAGGACAGGGCAGGACAGGCCGCAGGGCAGGGCAGGACAGGCCGCAGGACAGGGCAGGACAGGCCACAGGGCAGGACAGGGCACAAGGTGGAGGAAAGCGTGCGAGAGACAGCGCAGGACAGGGCAGGACATGGGGCGGACAGGAAGGGAGGACAGGCGCTATGGAGGACCAGGACTAGGCGTGCTGGACGAGCAGGACAGGCGTGGCTGAGCGAGGCAGGAGGATAAGGCGTGGACTGGTGCGGCAGGACAGGATAGGCGGGCTGGGTGCGGCAGGGAACAGGAACTAGGCGTGGCTGGGTGCGGCAGGACAGGACTAGGTGTGGCTGGGTGCGGCAGGACAGGACTAGACGTGGCTGGGTGTGGCAGGACAGGACTAGGCGTGGCTGGGTACGGCAGGACAGGACTAGGCGTGGCGGTGCGGCTGGAAGCAGCTAGGCGTGGCTGGTGGGCAGGGGCAGGATAGGCGCTGCCTGGGTGTGGCGAGGAGCAAGACTGGGGGTGGCTGGTCGGCAGGACAGACTAGGCGTGGCTGGGGTGGCAAGACAGACTAGGCGTGCCTGCGTGCGGGCAGGACAGGAAGGCGTGTGGGTGCGGCAGACAGGACTAGCGGGTGGTGCGGCAGGACAGGACTTGGGGCGGGGTCTGGGTACGCAAGGAGAGGACTGGAGCGTGGCTGGGAGTGTGCATGAGAGAGAAGGGGACGCCTGCGTGGCTGGTGGAAAGGAAGTGACTAGGCGGTCTGGGTGCGAGCAGGACAGGACTGGACGTGGCTGGGCGGCAGGACAGGACTTAGAGTGGCTGGTGGGCAGGACAGGACTGGGCGTGCTGGTTGCGGCAGGACAGGACTGGCGTGGCTGGGTGTGGCAGACAGGAAGGTTCCGTGGCTGGGTGCGCAGGACAGGATAGGTGTGGCTGGGTGGGCCAAGGAACAGGACTAGACGTGGCTGGTGTGGCGACACGGGAATAGGGCGTGGCTGGGTACTGGCAGGACAGACTGGGCTTGTGCTGGTGCGGCAGGACAGAAGCGTGGCTGGTGCGGCAGGACAGGACTCGGCGGCTGGGTTGCGGCAGGACAGGACATTGCGTGGCTGCGCTCACGTCAGGACAGGGACTGGGCGTGGTGGTGCGGCAGGAATGGACTGGGCGTGGCTGGGTGGGCAGAGAGGACTGCGGCGTGCTGGGTGCGAGCAGGCAGGACTGGGCGTGGCTGGTGCGGGCAGACCAGGACTGCGTGGCTGTGCGGCAGACAGGAACTGGCGTGGCGACAGTGCGGCAGATCAGGACTGGGCGTGCTGGTGAGGCAGGACAGGACTAGACGTGGCTAGGGTTTTTTTTTTTTTGCGGCCAGACAGGGTACTGGCGTGGCTGGTACGGCAGGAAGGACTGGGCGTGGGCTGAGGTGCGGCAGCAGGGCCAGGGCAGGACTGGACAGGGCGTGGTGGTGCGGCACGGCAGGCTAGGCGTGGCTGGTGCGGCAGGACAGGAATGGTGCGTGGCTGACGGTGTGGCAGGAAGTGACTGGGCGTGGCTGGGTGTGGCTAGACAGGACTGGGGCGTGCTGGGTGCGGCAGGACAGGACTAGGCGTGGCTGGGTGTGGCAGGACAGGACTGGGCGTGCCTGGGGCTGCGGCAGGGACAGGCACCTTGGGCGGTCTGGAGTGCGGCAGGACAGCGACTTGGGCGTGGCTTGGGTGTGCGGACAGACTGGCTGGCTGGTGCGCATGGACAAGGATGGGCGTGGCTGGGTGCGGCAGGACAGGACTGGGCGTGGCTGGGTGCGGCAGGACAGGACTTACGACGTGGCTGGGTGCGCAGACAGGACTAGGCGTGGTTGGGTGCGGAAGGAAGGATGGGCGTGGCTGGGTGCGGCAGGACAGGACCTGGGCGTGGCTGGGTGCGGAGGACAGAACTAGCCGTGGCTGGGTGCGGCAGGACAGATGGGCGTGGCTGGGTGCGGCAGACAGGACTAAAGGCTGGCTGGGTGCGGCAGGACAGGACTGGGCGTGCTGGGTGCGGCAGGACAGGACTGGCGTGGCTGGTGCGGCAGGACAGGACTGGCGTGGCTGGGTGCGCAGGACAGGACTGGCGTGGCCTGGTGTGAGCAGGACAGGACGTGGGCGTGGCTGGGTGCGGCAGGACAGGACTAGGCGTGGCTGGGTGCGGCAGGACAGGACTGGGCGTGGCTGGGTACGGCAGGACAGGACTGGGCGTGGCTGGGTGGGGCAGGACAGGACTGGGCGTGGCTGGGTACGGCAGGACAGGACTGGGCGTGGCTGGGTGCGGCAGGACAGGCCAGTACAGGGAGTGGCTGACGGGAGATGCCATCAGCGCCCCCGCCTGTGCCGCGTGCCGCCGTCCTCCGGAGGACGTCAGTCGTCAGCGGCGCGCCGGGTGGTGCGCCACAGCACTGCGCAGTACGGACGGCGGCCCGCGGCCACCTCCACCTCCACCGCTGCTGTGCTGACCGTCAGGCATCACCCCAGCCGGGCCGAGCCAGCCCTGCATTCCGAGGCACGCCAAACGTGCCACGCCGTACACAGACAATCCCACATGGCTGGCAGCGTCACCAGACATCCAACATGGCTGGCGCGTCACACAGACAATCCAACATGGCTGACTGCGCGTCACACAAAGACAATCCAACGGCTGCTGGCAGCGATCCACACAGACAATCCCAAATGGCTGGCAGCGTCACACAGCAATCCCAAATGGCTGGCTGCAGCGTCACACAGACAATCACCAACATGGCTGCTTGCAGCGTCACACAGACAATCCCAACATGGTGGCAGTGTCACCCAGACATCCAACATGGCGCTGCAGGTCACGCAGACAATCGCCAACATGTGCTGCAGCGTCAATCACAGACAATCCCAACATGCTGGAAGCGTCACACAGACAATCCACAACATGACTGCTGCAGCAGTCACACAGACAACCCAACACTGGCTGCTGCAGAGCGTGCACAAGACAATCCGCACATGGCTGGCCAGGTTCACACCAGACATCCCAACACATGGCTGCTGCACGCTCACACACGACATCCAACATGGCTGTGCAGCGTAAGCAGACAATCCCAAACATGCTGGCAGCGTCACACAGAACAAGTCCAACATGGCCGGCAAGCGCTCACCAGACAATCCCACATGGTGCGCAGCGTACAGACACAATGCCCAACATGGACTGTGCAGCGTCACACAGACAATCGCACATGAGCTGCTGCAGCGGTCACACAGACAATCCAAATGGCTGGCAGCGTCACGACAGACATCCAAACATGCTGCTGCAGCGTCACACAGACAATCCACCAACATGGTGGCAGCGTCACACAGCAATCCCAGACATGCTGCTGCAGCGTGCCACCGCCGCGTCACACAGACAATCCCAACATGGCTGCTGCAGCGTCACACAGACAATCCCAACATGGCTGCTGCAGCGCCAGACAGGGGATGTCGAGGTCAGATAGTCAGGCTATAGTCAGCTGGTGATTTCTCCCGGGATAAAGCCAACTCTCACATTGTGCCAGTGAGCTCCATTCCGACCACACTCCACAATCGGGGTAAATAACTCGATATCCATTCACAAGTCTAACAAAGAGAAGAACAAGGTGTGCCATATAAAATCACCGGTTCCCTAAGATCTGACGGAAAAACGGGTCTGACGACACAGTCTACCGAACACGTCAACTGTTTGTACCACAGCGGCACGGCAGGAGGCGTACCTCCGGCGCGATCACCCACGGGCCACGGTCGCGACGGGCGCCGTACAGGATCCCACGGGGATCCGCCCTCAGCCAGCAGCCAGGGGGCCTCGCTAACGACGCCACTTCTCATTGTGAGCGGCGCGCGCGCCATTCACGCGCGGCTCCCACACGGCGCGCCGCGACACCGGCCGGCCGTGTGACGTCACTCTCCGCCCGCGCGCCTTTCTCCCGTCGGAGCCGGCCAGACGCTGATTATACGCGGCGGCGGCGGAGGTGGAGGTGGGCCACTGCGTCACGGCTGAGGTCGCCAGGCTCGACCCAAACAGCGCACACTCGGTCTCCCACAGAGCGGCCCACGCACTCTGCACACTTGGGCCAGCTGATAACACTCACAGACGGCGCGGCGCGGCGGCGTCATGCCAAGATCACGTGATTGATCTCCGAGGAAGTCCTCATCAAGACACGATATCTCTTCATCGCCGCTCAGCTGAAGAAATGGCCGGTATTGGCTGGCAAACGGCGATGATTGCCATCATTAGTCAATTAGTCAGGCGCTGGCAGCAGACACGGGCTGTGATCTTGTTTACGAAGTGTGGGGTGTCCGGTTGAACAGTTACAGGGCTGAGTTGGTTTAGTGAGAGGGCAATCCACCATCGGCTCGTCTTCAGCTGCGGTCCGATAGGTTCGATAACGTGAGGCGATAGATCAGCAGATCAGCGAGGCAGACGTCATAGTTACAACACGAGCTCTCCCGTCTCCGAGCCGGCGGGCTGCCGTATAGACTCCAGAGAACGTCCCACACAACAGTCTCTCTCTCCTTCACTACAGCTCCGACCCGACCGACTGCGGTGAAGACTCCGGAGAACATCTCACACAACAGCCCCGCTCTCCACAGACGGCAGGACCAGCAGCCCCCGTTCTCTGTGCCATGCCTTCCACAGACGGACGGTGGGCGGGCGGCAGCCGGCACCGGTTCCGACCCAGGGCCATGGACGGAGGAGCCAGCCAGACGCCGAGCCCACCAGCCCAGTAGCTGCGGTCGTGGCGGTGGTGGTGTGCGCCGTGTAATGGGCTTTTAATGACGACCGGCGGACGACCGTCACCTTTTGACACCGAGCCGCAAATGACACCGTGGCCAGATGACACCTTTTGACACCGAGCCGCAAATGACGCCGCGACAAGGTGACACAAGATAGTGAGGTCAGTGGCGTATTGAGCAATCCACCAAGGGCGGGGTGGGCAAGCCCTCAGGGGGCGCCAAACCCTAACATGAGGGCGCCGTCAGCGAAAGGTGTTGTGGAGTGGGGGGAGGTGAACTCCGATACATTTCCGAGCGCGCCCTATTACCTTGATGATGATTGTTTTTTATATGGGCGCGCCAACAACGAAGGCTATATCGCGCCGCCCTATTACCTTCAAAAGCGCCCTCCGATGCACTTCTGAATGAGCCCTCCCACACGCCTCCAATGACACCCTCCAGGTCTGACGATACACCTCTGAAGGCGCTTTCCCACATACCTCCGAAGGCGCCCTCTGATACATCTCCCAGGGCGACCTTCCAAATAGCTCCTCTGTGAGATCAGAGGCGCCCCAGCCTCACACTCAGTGAATGGCGCCTTTGGAGGTATGTAGGGAGGGTGCCGTCGGGCCTCGGAGATATGTATCTGAGGGTTCCTTTGGACCATGTGAGATGGCGCCTTCATGGGTGTATCGGAGCGTGCCGTATATTCAGTGGAACGCGCCTCATATTCAGCCGGAACCAGGGTTGGCAGTGGGTGGCAAAAAGTGGTTTTGCCACTGGTTTTTACCGGTTAAAACCGACTGGCAAAAACCCCTAGTGGTAAAAACCACTGGTGGCAACAAATTGCAAAAAGTGGCAAAAACTCAAATGAGCCAAATCTGATACTTGTTTTGTACCCCATCAATTCCAGTGCATTTAGCTGAACTTATTTAAGTACGCTATATTTCGTTTCTTTCCAAATCACATAACAAGTTGAAATATTTTTTAACAATATATGCCTTTAAATGGGCAGCGGACCCAACAATTACCATACTGATGTACGTTGCCTACTCTCAACCAACCAAAGTACTCAACCCAATTGCTCTGCTATCTCCCCATCATAACTGTTAACATGACTGTTCATCAACACAAAACAAAATAATTGCCTTCCTTGATGCAAACAGATAAGTTTTTTTATTGTGTGGCCAAAGTGCCTAGCCATTGGGCTTAACCCCCACAAAAATGAACGACAAATCGCTTGCTCAACCAGCATGGTCACTTGACCTAAGGCATCAGCGCTGCCACGGGCCGACAGGGTGCTCAACGTACAGATATTAGATTCTCTAAAAGTGTCATTCTCCAAAAAGAAAATAAATGCCTATTAATAACTGTTAAGTTTCATTCAGCCATCTCCGTTCGGGTCAAGTGGCACTCGTTATAATATATAAGCCAGTGAAAAGGAGTTGTGCTGCCAGCTGCTGGGCTATCTGGTTAATGCAATAGTTGCAGCTTCATAATTATACTGTAACTGGCACTACATTTACAATGGTGCAACAATATAGGAATATTCACTTCTTTTACAAACAATTTTATGAACAAAGCAATAAGGCAATTTTAGTTTTGTTACTTTTCGCCGGTTTAAACCGGTTTAAACTGGCAAATGGCAAAACAACTTTTGCCGGCTAAAAGTCCAACCCTGGCCGGAACGCGCCTCACATTCAGCGAAGGGCGACTTCGCTAAATGTGAGGCGCGTTTCATTAGCCGAAGGCGACTTTGGCGCCCAAGGCGGCAATGCCGTGGTCCCCCCCCAAAAAAACGTCCCTGGCAGACTTGTGATTGATTCTGATTGAATCATTCTTTTTGATTGAATCATTCTTATTTTACGTGAATCATCATGAATCGATCACCCTCTCAGAATGATCAATGATCATTGATTGAATCATTCATTCAGAAAATATGGTATCGAATCGATTCATAGCAAAATGAATAATATGTGTTGGGGGGAACAGCAGAAACTATTCAACGATAGGCCCAGTCTAATAATAGGGAATCAAACATGAGTGAACAATGTCAAGATCACCTTCAGTACCATATCATTCGGTCTGTAAACACCTCATTCCGAATAATATGCAGCTGTTATTTGCATTTTGCATTGAGCTAAGAATTTTGAATTGAATCATTCATGAACTAATTGTCATTGAATGAACATTCATATTGATTCAACGTAAGACTGTGAATTCCTGTGAATGGATTTCCACAGTGGTAATGTTGAGTGATGAATCATGATTGAATCATCATTTTTGCCGGTGAATCATGATTGAATCATTCATATAAAATTTGAATCAATCCACAAGTTTCTGTTCCTGGGTGAGGTCCGAGTCCGCCCGATCATCCAGCTCCCGAATCTCCAGACCACGGTGACAGGGGATGCTACCTCAGCACACGAATCAAAATACTGACCGTGAGAACGACGAGCAGTCACGCCGACTGGTTGGTTTGATAACATATTTACCACCCAGCTGACTATAATAACCGGTGATTCGCCAGAGCCGCCCGGCCCGCTAAGTTGTTATTAATCAGCCAGTCTCAGCAGGGGGGCAGTCACATAGTCGATCACCAGAGCTGAGATCACCAGTTCTGAGTACTGGCTGGTATCAGTGACGGTCTGCCTGCCATCTCCTTCTTCAGACAGCCGGCCGGAGCCCTATCAGAGCTGGTGTTTGGGTCGTCTGAACTATGACGCAACCACTTGGAAGCCACTCGACCTTGATCCGACTAAACTAGGCCACCCTGAATCAGCGAGACCAAATCAGCTGTGAGCTGGGGTATTCGAATGGAGCACGGTAATGAAAAGGACCGCTCAAATGTCAAATAAAAGAGTGTGTAGATGATTGATGATATTTTATGGATACATTCAGAAACTCAGTTTCAAATTAAAGTTGCTGCGTCCAACGGTGTGAGACAACATGAGAAGAATGCATGTCATCACGATAAAAGTAGGAAAGCATTTTACAATGGTGAACTTAACATATGAACTTAACTTAACTTAACATATGAAAAAAAATCACGAAGCGATATCTTTCGTATATTTTAAGAAGACTGTTGTGAAAGCAACGATCGATTTCTGAGCGCAAACTAACGTCTTGCAAGTTGCAATGAGAAAGGAGAAAGGTTTGCAATGTCTCGTACAGGTCGAGAACAGCGTATGTCGGCACACTGACCACTCCGGCGAGCGAGCAGTGTGCCTAGAGATGTGTTCTGTCCGCCTGACATTGGCCCGCCGTGTCCCTCCGCCCACCGCCGCCTCCTCAGAGGACCAGGTCGCCTCCTCCTCCTCCTCAGAGGATCACAGAGGACCAGGCCGCCTCCTCCTCCTCCTCCGCAGAGGATCACAGAGGACCAGGCCGCCTCCTCCTCCTCCGCAGAGAATAATAGAGGACCGTGTCGTCACTGGCTGACCTTCAGCAGACTGGCGGGGCGCCGAACGTAATCCATCAGTGCCGCCGCCTCCGGCCCGACGCCAGCCCGACGCCGGCCCACAGGACAGAGACAGCGACCGGACATTGACAAGGCGGCGGTACGCCGGACAGGTGACCTTCCGTCCTCCTGTCAACTGCCGCCGCTGGCAGCCGGCCGGTCGGCCAGACGATGCCATCTCCACCGCCACCACCGTCTCAGCCTCCACCACCGTCTCAGCCTCCGCCATCGTCAGTCCGGCGCCGTCCGGTGGTGTGGAGACGAC